>CM021103.1:663290434-663413740 GCA_007115665.2 Sequoiadendron giganteum | reverse complement strand
AGTTCCTGAAGCATTTATTCTCTCGAGGATCAACACAGGGTTAAGGATTTCCAGTGCATGGACAATTCTTAATAAACCTCTTTAAACATTCTCTTCCATGCATAGTAGTTTAGGAAGGGTCTGGGACTTGCTAGTACATGGACATTATTAGGAATTCCATTTTTTAAAGCATTTCTTTCTTTCCATGTATAGTAGTATAGGATTTTCCATTCTCCATTTGCTCCATTTTCATATCATTCATCTGTTCATTCCCTCCATCTGCCATTGCCTTCATTTTTCATGTCCTTTGCTTGTTTTTCTCTCCCAAAGATATTCTGGATTCTTGCAGTGATTTGCAAAATCACTCAACCCCAACAAGATCCATTGTTAGAACCCAAAATTTCCATCAAGAAACTAAATGATTTTCCCATTTTGAACTGAATATTTCACTATCTTTTCATAAAAAAATCATTTTATCATTCTTACTTTTTTAATACATTTTACCACCATCCAAAAAATCAAAATATACCTTATGGGCCATAATATTTCCTTTTTTTTATCATAAACTACTTTACTGCGGCCTCCCACAATGTGCTTGTGGTATGGCATTAGCAGTTAATAGGTGGGAATAAGGTTCTTAACGCCACACCATGTGCGGTCAATTCATTGACCACGGTATCACGGTGGTGGTGAGATAACTGGTGAAGTAGCAATTAGGAGATCCCACCGTGGTACCACAAGGGGTCATCTCACAAACCGCAGTGACCACAGTGATAGGGAAGCAGTGAGCCACTGGTCAAAATAGTTTACCGTGGTACTACTGGTAGTCAAGCAAGTGACCATGGTAGCAAGGTAGCAGTGGAGGAAGCGTTAATGATAGCTACCATGGTATTGCTAGCAGTTAAGATAGTAACCATGGTAGTGCGGTAAACCGTTAGCAGGTAGCGAAGGCAGCTATCGCTACATTGTGACCAACTAGAGAAGGAACCACGATAGCGAGGCAAGCAACAAAGGTTAATAGCTAGCAATCAACGACAAGACTACCGCCACACCATGGCTGGTCACAATGTAGACCACATTGATTGTGGTCGATAGAGATGCAATTGGTGATGGAGAATTAAATGAGAGAGATAGTGGCGGTAAGTTAACAGTGAAGCGATGGTTAAGACCAGTGATTGCGGTACCACTGGTAGTCATGTTAGTGACCGTGGTGATGTGGTAGATAGTTAAGGACAACAAACAACACCGTGATACAGTAGGAGATAGAGATAGGGGCAGTGGTAGAGCGGTGAGAGGAGGATTGACTGTGGCAAGTAAACCATGATATCGTCAGTGGTTAAAATGAAGTCCGCAGTAGAGCAGTAAATGTAATAAAAGCTTTGGGAAATAAAGTATAAGGTCAGTAAAAGTATTAAAGTGAAAATTCAAGGACAAAACTATAATTTTAGATATTTGATTTTTCGATAAGGCAACTTAATCAAATATTTTATTTTCTATCAGAGAATGCAAGTGGTTGTAACAGAAACTTAAGGGTCATGACCCTTGAGATGAAATGTATAAATATTTTCAGAAAATCAGAGAGAAAAAAGTATGAAGTAGGAGTTAGATTTGTTCCAGAATGAAGACTGGGAATGAAAATAATGTACAGAGCCTTTCCTCAAACAGATCAATGGAGATAATGAATTTTAATTGGTGATATTCTTTCTTGGTGTTCAGTTGTTATGTTGTGTTAAATCAAATTATTTTATCCGGTTCTCCCCAACTTGACATCCTTTAATTATTTAAATCAACATATCAAGTATAATTTTTGATTTATTAGAATGTATTCCCATTTTGTGTGATTTAGTTGATTGGTGTCTGTAAGTCAGATTTAAATCCTTTTAAATAAGTCACTGTAATTTTAGGATTTCTTTTGGGTAATTAAAGAGGGACCTGATAGAGAAACATTCCAGCACAATTTATGCAACTCATAAATAAGTGAATTCATATGCCAGTCATTAAGATTTCATTTTATAGAGTGCCTAACAACTTCAATTAAACTAGTGAAGGAAACACACATAATTCTTAATTTTTGACTCCATTGCCCACGCAGATAGAAGGAATTGATTTCATATATAAACAACATTTTTGAAACCTTTCTTTTGTGTAGTAGGAATAGGAGTAGTTGCAGTGTTTTTATCTATTCACTTCCACTTGCCATTGTGGATAGATTGCTCAATCAGGAAATGCATTTCAATCTACATCATTCACATAGGTTCACCCATCTTGGTCTAGAAAAACCTAAAGAGAAGAAGGTTCAATTGCATCAATTGGCCTTGTGCATTGGCCAAAAGTGTTGTGAGAGCTTGGCAACCTCTTGTGGTTCAAACCTGCATTTTTGAGAGCCAAAATCTGACATCATCCATCTTATATAATTCAATGTCATTCAAAATAATTCATCAATTTAGTGATTGTGGATTTAATAATATATGTATATTAAAATGATTCACAAGTACTGATAACCATTCCTACCAATGAACTATATACCTGCTTTATTATTCCAAATATAAAATCCTATAAAATATACTTTTGATTCCTTTAATTATAATGATAGGATTTAACAAATATAATTTAAACATATTCATTTGTTATGATTATTTTTTAGATTTAAAAATCCTAAAGAACCTTCCAATTATAAATACATTTTTAGTTGAAAAGACCATGATTAGCCAAGATTCTCAGAAAAATGTCTTATTTTTCAATTATTGTAAGCACGATGACTATGTTTAAGGAAACATAAGATCAAACTACTATATATTTCCTTAACAAAACAAATGTTTAAAATTATCATGTAAGAAATTTTGTAGCAGAATTATGATAAATTTATTTATTCCAAAATTGACTTGATTACCATATAATCATAAAATTATTTTTTATGTACATTAATTACTAAACTTAAATAATTAAATGATGTGTTTCCAACATCTAAATAATATGTTGCATGAGCATGCCACTCATACAAGTGATGATGAGATGATCATAATACTAAAACCAAATAATTTATTGATACACACCAAGAGAATTTAGAGCTAATCATAACATCTAATATATGCAAGACCTACCAAAACCCTAAAAAATGGATATTTATCTTATAATATCATATAATAAAACAATTCGATAATTTATTTTATTATCTAATATTTTCAATGCTAAAAAAATCCTATAATCAACATTGTGATGAAGCTATTCTTCTTTTAACTTATGACATTCAATAGAATATACAAATTTTATTTAGAAAAATAACCTATAATGAAAATTGTAAGATATTGTCACATGGTAGAGAAGCTAAAATAAATAGATCACTATCAACTAGAAATGGAAATATTTATTCTTACTAATACATGCAAAATCATAAAAAAGAAAAAGAAAACAATGGTTAAACAATTGCAATTTATTTTAATGTAGTATGCATTCTCTAGGATGGGCTTGATTGTTCATGTTAGGTTCAATTTTTTATCTGATTACAAATCAAAACTTCAATGACACATACAAAATTATGTATATCTACTAATCAAGCTACCATATTCTTCAACATGACACTCTAATACTAATCAATATAAATAGGAAAAATTCTTTATGCCTTATTATTGACTTTTAATTTAATAAAATAGTTTTATTTTTGAACTTTGCATCTTTGATAAAATTGAGCGCATTTATAATTATTTCAATATCTTTTAGGGATAGATATTAATAATCAAGGCAAAGAAAATATACATTGAATGGGAAACTATTTTTTGTCTCAAAGATAGGCCTTTTAAATGTTATAAACATTATGTGTATTAAAAGAGAGGAAATGTTTTTTACTCATGAACAAGGAACATAACTTATAAGTTTACTATCATTTTTATGTCAAAAACTATATATTATTTCTAAAGGTAAGTATATTTTTCTAAAATAGAAGAAAAATAATTATAAGAGCTGAGATATAGATCTAACACCATGTTAGAGTCACTCAAGGACTCAAATCTCCAAGATCATCTACAAAATCCAACAACAACCTTCTACAATAAGGTAAAGAAAGAACATGAAATTACAACAATGGATGCATGATATTTTGAATGTGCAATACTCAAGATTAAAATAATGTATTAGACTTACACAACTGAAAAATATCTCAACTAAGTTGCTTGGATTGATACAATGAATCCTTGCTTATATAGGCAAGGAGTTAGATAAGAAAAGACAAGATCATGACAAGTGTATTAATCCTATCACATCATACAACTATCATATCAACCTAGGACACACACATTAAATTATCAATGCAAATATTAAATGCATGCAAGAATTATTAAATGCTTAGAATACTAAAAGTAAATAATGAGACATGGACCCATTATAATTAACTTATAGAAATGACAACTAGGAAACTTAACTCCTAGGTAAACTTATAATAATTTGAATAGGTCCTCACTAATAACTAGTTAGGAAATAACCCCATTCACACCAACACCCCCCATAGGTGCAACTTAGAGAATAGATTATTATGCAAATGACACAAAGATGGGTCTTGACTACGAGACCATGTTAAGTACCCATGTACAAATACAAATACAAATACAAATACAATACAAAGAAATCTCTCACAACCATAGAAAAGAAGAAATCCCAATGGGACAACGATCCTCTCCAAAAGGGATGAAATATAAAATACTCTCAATGATGCATGAGAGGGACAAAACCCCATCTGAGGAAAAAAACCTCCATACAAGAGAAGATACCATTTAGCACCCCCTCGATGAAATGATCCATCATAAATCCAATCAATCTCCATCAACACAAAGGATGATAATAGAGACCATATAGCTCTCCATAATGAGATAAACTACTACAAAGAAGCACTAGAAGCACACTATAAATTAACACTAGAATCCTTAATTTGGAAAGCAAAGGAAAGATATTTCTCTTTACAAGAAACCATATTAGAGTCACTCAAAGTATCAAGTTGGAATCATGATAAACCCAAAATAGACCCAATACCAAGGAACACTATAACACCCACTATATTGTGCAACCCTCAAATCTTTGAAGCAATAATCATTTGAAAAATTGATCTAGAACTAAAATGAGGTGCAAAGAAAATGCAAACCCAATGCACACAAAAAAGGAAATAGTACATACACTAATGAATATTCACATCTACCTCCATGGAAAAAATGACCTTAGATTTATGTAGAGGAAAAAATATGAAAAAATGGCATGCACAACCTTCTAAAGTGCTCAAAACTATCTTTTCATCCATATCTTGTTTTCCAAAAATGGACACTGTGGAAAAAACTTATGAAGTTTTGAAAAAGGGGTAAATTTTGCCAACCGAAAATCATAAAACATGACCCTTTTGATTTAAATTTAAAAAAAAATGATAGATGTATTCAAAAACTAATGGATATCCAAATAATATTTTGATGTTACCAACAAAACCCAGAAAGTGTTTTTGAATCCAAAATCTAGACCAAGCAATTTGGTAAAAAAACATAAAGTTCACCTAAAGGAAAAATAGTTGTGTTGGGATATTTGATAATCGTTTATACAAAATTTGTGCACTATATACAAAATCTATAAAATACTTGGGTGGTACTTCACGATTTTCAACAAAATCCAAAAATATTTTTTCTCGAAAGCATACGAGGCAAAATATATATGTCATTTTCAGTCCAATATGCACCCTATAAAAGCTCAACCTCAAACCACCCTTTGATCTAAGAAGGGGTTTTGTAACTTTGAAGATTTGATACCATGTAAGAGCTGAGATATGGTGTTATAGCTAGTCAAGGACTCAAGCCTCCAAGATCATTTGCAAAAGACAACAACATTATACAAGAGGGTAAAGCAAGAACATGAAATTGCAACAATGGATGCAAGATATGGCCAATATATAATACTCAAGATTTCAATAATATATTGGACTTACACAACTTAAAAATATCTCACCTATGTTTCTTGGATTGATACAATGAAGCCTTGCTTATATAGGAAAGGAGTGAGATATGATTAAACAAGATCATGACAAGTGTCTTAATCCTATCACATGAGACAACTAAGTCAATAAAAACCTAGGACACACACATTAGATTCTCAATGAAAATATTAAATGCATGAGAGAATTATTAAATTCCTATATAACTAAAATTAAATAATGGGTCATGGCCCCATTATAACTAATTTCTAGAAATGACAACTAGGTAAATTAACTCCTATGTAAACTTATAATAATGTGAATAGGTCCCCACTAATAACTATCTAGGAAATAACCCCATCCACACCAACAATAATAAAGTAAGTTATGTTACAAAAGAATCTCTAAAATTTAGAAATAAATTTTATATTCCTTTATTTCTAGCTACTATAGAACAAGGGTTTCACTAAAGATTTAGTTGAAGTTCTATGTAAGTCATATCATAGGTATGGATATGTTGATTTTGATGTATTTTATTTTAAATACAACAATAAATAATGAAGTTCTTAATTTTTATTAATATATTGTTATATTTTCCAACCATTTCTATTATATTAGATAATAGTTTAACATATTTTGAGAAAATTATGAATACCTTGTCAAGAAAGATAGAAACCAAGTTCAAAAGAAGAATAACACATTTGAAATTATATTTAGATTGTAAAACTACTAACTTAATTGGCATTAATTTGATAGCATAAAAGAAGGGAGTAACTTGATTTGTAGATGATAAGGATAATAAAACATTGAGGGGATTACACAAATCACTATCAAAGTGCACAAATATCTAAGTATAAAATAATATGTAAGGCTAGGTGTGATGAAGATTACCAAGAAATTATAAAGTGATAGGAAAGGTATGGTTATAATTAGCAAAGGTGGCTCTAACAAGAACACCAATGGATTAAGCATCTAAAAATGAACTGCTCACCATCTTGGAGTAGGTTATAGATAATGGTTTCATATATGAAGTACCTTCATTTATGATTTTTCCATTGAGATAATTTTTAACTATATCAGGTCTCAAATATATGTGAACTAAAATGGAAATTAGAATTCTTACATAAGGTATTATTTTGTATCCTTAATAGAGTTGAAGGAGGATGTAATGTATCATAAAATTATAGGAGGATTAGGTAGGAGAAATTCAATGGGAAGATGCTAAAACATAAATGATGACACCTAATGGAGAGAGTAGTAAGACTCTCATCACATATTCTAGCTAACAAAGAAAATAATTTGAATAAAAAATATCTTTAGAATGATAGGTTTAATCCAAATTAATAAATATATAATAATTCACTTCATTAGTAAACCAATAACTAACTAGAGAAAACTAAAAAATCAGAATATTCTATACTATGAAAAAAAAACCTGTATATCTAGTTGCTGGATAAAGTAAAAAAAATAAGTTTTAAATGTGATAGTAATTTTGGTACACCTGTTTTTTATTTTTTATTTATCAAAGATGAAAATATGTTCACTATAGAGAATAACATGTCATTTAAATTTCTTTTAACACTTAGAGATTATTTAGTGCATATAAGAATATGTGTTCCAATATTTACATCTATAAGAGGCATACGCATAATTTTATGACTAGAGAAAGAGAGGAGAGTTAGTGAATATATACTAAAATTTATTTCTTTGAAAATTTATAAGTATAATAGTAAGGAATATAATTATAATTTGTTTCATCCAATGACAAAGGAAAGATGACAAGTTATAATTTTTTTAATTATCATTAGCATTTTCCCCATTAATATTTTAAGGTTAAGCCATGTATTTGTAGCCTTACCATTGTTCTTATTTATTACTTTTATTTTCTTTCTATTCAACTACAATAGTTTTAACCTCTATGATTTGTCACTTATACTAATGAAAACATATCATTCAACCATATTCTCATAGTTTTAATGAGCACTCAATTATACTAATGAATATTAGACAATTTATATTTTAAATTTTTTAGATATTAGTAATCTCTATCTTCAAATAAAATTTTCAGTTATTTTTTTTGTTTTAAGTATTTTGTAACAATCTAATAGTAGCCAATGTTCCTATTCTAGAGGAACCCTTGGTGGAGGCCATTCTTTCATCCCCAGAGGATCCTCCCTCGGCTTGAGTTTTCCCCTGTGTGGTCCCCCCTGCCCCTGCTCCTGATCCAGAAGTATTGATGCCCTCACCCAAGGGTGTTTCCCCTCCAATTTTGGTGGTTTTGTCAAGATCATCCAAGGTGTCAGGTCTAATAAATTTGACTAATATTGGGCCCAATTCCAAACCTAGCAAGAAATATTCTAAATCAACTAGATAGAAGAATATAGCCAAGGATATTGCCAATTGGAACTAGACAACCTTTGAGAAGTTCAACTCCAAAATATCTAAGAAATGTTGATCCACTCATGGAATATTTATGGGCTTAATAGCCTTCACAAGAAGCACATTTTTAGGGATTTCATTAAGGAATACAAGATTGAAATATTACTTATACAAGAAACTAAAATGACTATTATGGACTTTGATAAATTAAGAAAGTATCGTTAGCCTAATGCCCTCTATCTGGTCATTAATGTGGATGGGGCTTCTAGTGGTCTAGTCAATATATGGAAACCTTTCCTCACTGGCTCTCTTATATCTAAGGGCAAAAAAAATCTCAATGTCCATTTTTCCAAAATCTATGGTCTCCATGAGTGGATTCTTAGTAATGTTTATGCACCTAATAATTTTGTCCCAAAAAGAAGCATCTAGTCTAGTCTATTGGAATGTAGAAGTTCTTTCCTTGATAGTCATTAGATGTTGTTAAATGACTTTAACAACCCTCTCTTCCCCTTTGAGAAGATGGGTGGTAACATAGATTTGATGGATGACCTGTTGGATATTAACAATTTTTTCTTGTGGATGGCTTAACTAATTTAGAGCTTGAAGATTCTTCTTTCCCCTAGTCCAACAAAAGGGTGGGAGATAATCCTATTAAGGCCAGACTCAATCAATTCCTAGTTTACTTCAGTTTGAACCACATTCTCTCGCTTCTCAATCTTAACACCCCTTCTCCTAAGGCTAAGCACCCTTTTCAATTTGAGTTGATGTGGTCACATCACCCCCACCTTAAAGATATCTTGGAAGAATGGTGAAATATCAAGGTTTGTGGTTCAAGTATGTTTAGGTTTTCCTTTCAATTGAAACATCTTAAAGGTAACCTAAAGGGATAGAGCAAGAATTACTTTGTCAAATTTTTTACTAAAAAAATAGCCCTTAAGAGTTTGCTTAAATAGGTGTAAAAGGATTTTGATATGGGAGCCTCGACAGTTTTGGTGGATAAGGAAAATACTCTAATAAGTGAATTACATAATATTATTGAGTAGGAAATTTATTGGAGGTAGAGGGCTATAAATCAATGGCTTTGTGAAGCGGGAAAGAATACAAAGTTTCTCCATATGATTGCTTACAAGCATAGGAAGAGGAACTACATTTATGAATTAATCATTGAGGATGGAACTACTATGTCTTATAATGAGGATATTTAACACACCGGTGTTAATTTTTCTACAACCTCCTTAACCCAATTATGATCTATCCTTTGGATATCGACCTCTAGGATGTTATTCCCCATGTTGTGTCCCCTAAATAAATCCTATTCATTGAAATAAGTTCCTCGATCAAGGAATTTAGGGAGCCCTTTTTCTTCCTCAATTCTTTTAAATCTTTGGGGTCTTATGTTTCCCCCCCTTCTTTTTAAAAAAGTATTGAGATATTGTTGTTCATGATGTTACTTGTGCTATTAAGGAATTTCTTTATTTAGATAACATTGTAAAGGAGTTCAATAATACCCTTATTATGCTCATTCCTAAAAATTATGGTGCCAATAGGATTTTATTTCTAGCCCATTAGCCTTTGTAATACCTTCTATAAATATGTGTCTAAGCTTTTGGTAAATCACATTAAACCTTCACTTGATAAGTTGATCCACACTACCGAGAAAGGTTCTATCCTAGCTTGTCAAATAATGGATATTGTAATTTTGGTGAAGGAAACCCTTGAGTCTACAAGAAAGAGAAATAAGGAAAGTATGTCCCTTAAGCTCGACATATCCAAAGCCTACGATAAAGTGTCTAGGAAATTTTTGTTCGAAGTCCTACGTAAATTTTGGTTCTTTGGAATTTTTTAAAAAACTAATTTTGAAAGGTTTCGTCACCTCCACTATGTTCTCTATTTTTAATTGCACTCCATATGGAAATTTTTTGGCATCTCGAGGCAACAAGCAAGAGGATCCCCTATCCCGCTACCTCTTTATCTTGATGGTTGAGGTCCTTGGCCATAACATTGCAAAAGCGGTTTTGAAAGGTACAATTTTTTTGGCTTCACTCCCTCTTTTATCTCTCAATCAATCTCTCATCAACCATATGTTGATGAAACAATCCTTTTGGGAGATTCCATGGTTGCAGAGATGAAGGGGTGGATTCATGTCCTAAAAAAAAACTCTTCAACTTTTGCTTAATGAATTAATCTTACTAAAAGTCCTATTGTTTTCTTAACATCCTACTTTAGGTCCAAACCAATATTTTTAAGATTCTTAACTATCAAATTCATCCCCTCCCCTCAAATTATCTATTAATTCCCTTCAGTATTAGTGAGGTTGATTATTTTGTGTGGTCCAACTTACTTGAAAGAGTTCAAAGAAAATGGCAGCCTGGAAGAGGGCCCTTCTTAGAAATGTTGGTGAACTTCTCCGCCTAAATTCTACTCTCTAATGTTCAATTGTGTACCTATTGTCCCTATTTTTTATGCCATCTTCATGGTCTAATAAATTGGAATAGATCTAGAGAAGATTCATATGGTCGATAACATAAGAGAGGAGTCATTACTCTCTAGAAAATTGAGACATGGTGTGTTCTAGATTTGAGAAAGCCAATATAGATAAATATGGCTCTAATAAAAAATTTCACTTAGAAATTTCTGAATAAGAAGGATGAATGGATCTCTATCCTTAAAGATAAGTATTTATGAGGTAGGGATGTCATCTCTTTCCTTTATTATTATAAATCCCCTTAGATTCCATCATCTAGAATAATCTCAAAATTAAGAACTTGATTTCTTAGGGTATTTCCTGGTAGGTCCAGACTAGTGCCTTGGTTATTTTTTGGGATGACAAGTGGATCTAGAAGCATGCTCTTGGTCTTCATCCAATTTAATCTACTCTCATGTTGGAACTTTTCTCTCATTTGGGTTATATGGTCTCAGATTATATGGACCATTCCTTAGATTTGTCGCTCTATAAGATTGATCCCAACTGATACGAACCCCCTCTTCATTTGACTACCAAGAAGAACTCCTCAAGACTATTAAAAATACATATTTTTAACTCCAATCTTCTCGATACCTTGGTCTAGGAAGACTCTAAGGATGGGAACTATTTAAATATGTCTAGATACAATAGTTGTTCTACTCTTTAGGCTCCTTAGTTCAACTAGTTGAAGGTTTGGAGGAATAACTCCTTGCTCAAGATGAAATTATTTTGGTGGACCACTTTCTATGAATGAATTCTCACATTGGATAATATATAGAAGAAAATGAGACATCTTGGAAAAAATATTTTTTTTTTAAGAAGATGAAGCTAAAACTATTTCTCACCTTTTGTTTTATTGTTCCTTTTCCTGGTAGGTTTGCCAAAGGATTCACTCCTTATTCATGTTCAGCTACATTTGGAAAAATGATATCAAGTTATTTTTTTAAGGGTGGATCTCACTAGTGTCTCATCCTTTACTCATTGATATTTGGTGGTATACTCTCCTTTTCACCAACCGGGTGCTCTAAAAGGGGTGTAACAATAGGATCTTCAAAGATTAAAAAAGCTCCCTAAAAGGTTGTGGAAAATAAGGTGATTAGTTAGATTGTTGAAAATATTATAATTACCTCTTGTAAGAAAAAAAGGAATCCCTCTAGTTTGGAGTTCTCCATTGCCTCATCTTGGAAGTTAATTGAGGCCCTTAATTTTATGTACTCATGTATCCCTTTGGACCAAAGTAACACTCCCTAGTTCCCCCAACCCTGAATGACTTAAGCTCAAAATTACTTGGCCAAAGGTAACCTAGGTTGGGTAGGTGGTGGTGGCATAATCCATGACCATCCTGGTAAGATGGTTTTGGCTTATACAATTAACTTGGGAGTTCAAACCTCAAACTTTGCTAATGTGGTGGCAACTTACAATGGAATCTATATTGTAAAAAATCTAGGTATGTTCCACTTGGAAATAGAAGGTGATTCTAGAAACACCATTATATTGTTGAACAAGAAGGAAAACCCATGTTGGTCCATCCATGACCCCATATTGTCAACATGAAATATCATCATGAACCTTGAAATTAGTCAATTTACTCACATGTTTAGGGTAGGCAATACAGTGGTGGATTCTTTTTCCAACTTTGGAGCTTTCACATCTAAAGTCACTATTTGGGATTATATTTATTTAATCTTGGGGTTTGTACATGACTCACTATCTAATGATAAAAATGCACTAGATCAATGAGATCAAGTTGAAAGCTCTTTCAACTCAATGTGAAATTTAGCATGGATTTCATTTATGGAAAATTTTCCTTCCTACTCAGTAATTTTATAAACCTTCTAAGCTTTTGATTGTGTTATTTTTTGGTGTTTCTATAGAGTTCCTTGGTTTTCTCTATGTTATGAATACCACCATGGGAGGAGATCTTATGTAGGATGATCCCACCTCCTGTGAGGCTTGGAAGAAGTACAATGATGTCTAGACCATTTTCCAAAGGGGAAAGTTGGCCTCTTATTTGAGAGAATGATGGGGCATGACCCCAATTTATCCATGAAATTTTCTAATTCCTAGAAAGAGGGATATGTTATTATCGAAGAACATTCCTTCCTCATCAACATGGAGCTCATTGTCAAAGTTACCAACCTCTCCTTGGATGGGGCCTACATCCCTCGAAAGTTGAAGGGGCATTACCAAAAGGAAATGGACATGTTTCTAAAGAAAGGAAAAAATTGAATTAACTATATAATGGGTTTAACCATGAAGACCTTTTGGGGGTATGGCTTAGAATGGTGGAGGTCCTCATGTGGTATGTAAATTTGAAAGGTAGGTTGAAAATATTCCACACCCACTTGTTTCATATGTTGAATCATTTTCATTACAATGTTAAGATAAATTTTCATTTTGGATTTTGTCTTCAGGTATGTGCAGGATCATCATGGAAAAAATAGGCCCTTAAGTGGCAATAAAATTAAAAAAAATTAGAGTTAGGAAACTTGACATAAAAATTTGAATAAGTTATCTATATTATTTCAAAAATGTTTAAGAATAGAATCTGTAGAAAATTGAATTTAGTTTCTAAACTACTAGGTTTATTTAACAAATAAAAAAATCTATTTGGTGAAAATTTGAAATTTCAATGCAGTAGTACTTAAATTTCATGGAAAAAATAAGAAGTAGGTGTCTGTCTAACCACCCTAAACACAATAAAATGATAGTATTTTTTTATAATATTTTACATATAAGTATAGGACTCATGTCTCGATTTGATGCATATTTTTTTGTAATTTTTTTCCAAGTAAAGAATTAATTATGAATTTTTTATTAAAACTTTTTAAAAATATAAAAACTCGTATGTCTGAGCACCTTAACTTGGTACAAACATCATGAAATTCAATTTTTTCTTTTAATCCTATAGTATGTGAAACATAGAATGTGACACATTTTTTGGATTGAAAAAATGTGATACCGTTTGAAAGCTATAGATGTTTTTCAATCAATCAAGACTTTAGTCATAATTCAAATAGAAAATGAATAATAATTGTTTATTAAATTCAAAGTAAAGAATAATTTATATTGGTGGAAACCTAAGAATCTCCTTTAAAAACCCTTTTTGTTTCATCAATTTTGTGTAAAAAAATGTTTGTCAGCCACATGGGTCATCATATCACTTACATATCGCCACTTTTTGGCCCATCATGATCCTGCACATACCCCTTCTTTGAAGCAATTTGTTAAGGCTACTCAAGTTGAAGGGAAATTTTTTTTATTACACTAGGGTTTGACCTTTGGGTTGTGTCACTTCTAGGAGGCTCTAATCCCTTAATTGACCTTTGTTAAAAAGAAATCCCTTGTGATTGGTGATCTTGTTAAACCATTAGAGGCCCCTGTCTCACCCCTGCCTTTGAACTAACCCTATTCCCCTCATTGCAAAGTACCAGGGAAAGAGGTGAAATATTTTCCACTATGGTCCCTACCCCTAACTCCAAAAAAGTGCCTCTTTCTTGGAACCCATTTCAATTTCTAATTTTGACAGCTCAAACAATTTAGATGATGAATCCTAGAACCCTACCCCCATTGCCTCCCCTATTGAATCCTCAATTGTTTTTCCTATTCATGAGGATATCTCCAATGGTTCCAAAATCCCCTCGATGCATTAAATCCCTAGTCCCCAAATATCTCCCACCCTCTTTGTGAATTTGGAGAATGTTACAGTGGAACCCCAATTAGAGAATGAGGTTTGTGAAAATTGTGTCCCTCTTAAATGTAAATTGACTGATCTCTTTAAGGTTGTCAATGTGAAAAATGGTATCCTCAAGTGGTTAATGGATCAACTCATCATGACCAAGGATAAAATTCAAATACTAGAGGAGAAGGTGCTTAAACATAAGTGAATTGGCTAGGTAAGGTCAATAATGAAGGCCTTTGGGGTCTATTGTCATCCCTCACCAAATCTTTTGATAAAAAGGATAATTGTGAGATTGAGGTTGAGGAACTTCAAGCAATGCTTGGTACAAAGGAAGATAGGGATAAGTTGTAGGAGGAGGTTGCCATCATGAGGAGCATGTTGGATGTTGTGGTTGTGTTGCTGATATGTGGTTGTCATTGATGTCAATACTATTAGCATTAATGTCTTTAAGATTGTATATGTCAAGGATATTGAGAAAATTGTAATAAAATATGTTGCAGGTTGTCTGTGAATCAGTGAAGATCAGTATGATGGAAAGTTCAGTATGTTGATGGTGAGAAGTTGTAGATTAAAGGGTTTGTTTTCAGGTGTATCTAGTTTATCTTTTGAAAGTTTCAGAGGTCCACAAGTTAAGAGTTTTTGTGATCCGATAGTTATTCTATTACTGTAGCTAGTGTTTCTGGAAGAAGATAATATGATTTTGGTAAAATGAGTTGTTGTGAATGTTCATGTGGTGTTCGTGGATGTTTCTAGATCATTCTTTATGTGTGTTACATGTCTACATTGATTGTTGTGCTCGAGATCCATGGTTTCCTCTTGTGTGCTCATGTTTTTCATGCTCATGGCTGGCAGAATGATTGTAGCATGTTGTGGATCTTTGAGGAATAAACTTTGAAGGATTTTTATGTTCGAGAATATTTTATGGGTCTTTACTATGTTGTGGATGACCTTGGTGGATTCACATTAATGATCTTTATTGTTTTGGGCTGATAGTTTGTATTCATTTTATTATTTTGTTGAGGCCGACATGTAGCAATGTAATTCCTTGTTGCAGATATATATAGGTGATTGTTTCATCATTTGAATGTGTGCGAGAGCGAGCAAGTGTGTGTGAGTGAACAATGTTCTAAATCTTTTGAAGGTAGAGCAAAGTGTGAAGAAGAGTGAAAAAGTGTTCATGTGCTTAACCAAAACTATAATTAGGCATTAACAAATGCTACTTTCTCACTTCAAAATCTGGATGGTTGTAATCCAAATTTTTCTGTAAGATAGTGAGTCTTCCTTTTTATTTGAGTAGTGAGCTCTAGGCAATGTGCCTGAATGCATGCACATTCCCAATTTATTCTTCTTATACTTTTAAATGGGTATAAACTTGTGGACTAACCTCCACCATGGTTTTAACCCTAATAGGGTTTCCACGTAAAAAATCTTGGTGTTATGTGTGTTTTTGATGTGTTGTTGATTTATGCTTTCATGGTTATTTATCAAATATGAGAATAGGGGTTAATAAGTTTAATAATTTTGAAATTCCGTGACAACTAATTCACCCCCCCTCTCAGTTTTCTACCCTTGTGTTGCCAAAAAAGCAACCAAGACAAAACCCGTAGGCGCCTTCATGAAATTGTGGAATACAACAAGGAAACTGTTAAGAATAGTACTATCACCATCTAGGTGTTCTAACAAGAGCTTCAAAATAGCCATGGAAAAAGGGTTGGTGATGATAGTCAAGATGCTAGTCTCTCTAAGAAGAAGGGAAATAAAGGGAGTAGCTCGACTTTTCCTAGTGCTCAGGAGGTCCAACCTACCCACAAGCGACTCCTATCCTTTGAAAAGAGTGTCCATTTCCTTGCTAAGGAATGACAAACCATTAATGGCCTTAAGCTATAGGGTGACCAGTAGCTAGTTTGGTCCCTAGCTGGTTCTACTCTGTGTTTTGCATTTTTTATCCTTGTTGGCCTCTGTGTAGTTTCCCTTTTTTTTTCTTGTTTTTTGTGTCTCATATCTCATGAGCCCCCTCACTTGGCCTCTATGATCATTTTATAAATGTGTATCGGCCCTTCTTGACTTTAATCTAATAAAAATACTCTCATTCAACACTTATTTAGTTTCAATGATAGTTACACCAGCCAACAATGTTATGTTATTCCTCTCCACCATATCTATAGTGTTACATTAAATTCATTTTGTAGACATACAAAATTAACATTATTCATTAAACATCACATTTGATCATTCTTTCCTCTTAATTAATTAAATCAAATTAATCAATTAATTATCCTCTTAAAGTTTTGATTTAAATAAATCAGATATATTTAATTAAATATCTAATATCCTCTCACTTTGATTTATCCTAACCCACAAATTTAAATCAAAGTGTCACAATCAACTAAGCACTAGCTTAATTAGTTAAATCCCTAATTAATGCTAAGACTAATGCATGTCCCATCCACTTGCACAATAAATCATTTAAATTGATTTATTAAAACACCTATTTTCCCTCATAAGGGCATATTCCTTGGGAATATGCCCTCATTAACTCTCTTGTTTGACTTTTTGGCCAAACACAATTCCCCCCAAAAAACCTCAACCATATTCATTTATTGCAATTTTCAAATTTGAAATGGGCACATTAGCCAAAACTTGCACAAGCATGGGCCAATCCCATTGTGACAAGTGGCTTTTTCTCATTTGATGGGATTTAGTCCCACATTGCTCAATCTTGGCCTCTCCTCTCTCAACTTTTCCTATAAGTTAAATGCATTTTATCTCATTTGATCATCTACATTTTAGAGCATCCTCATTATAGGCAACTTGATTTCATGAGCATCTCATTGTCTATCATCTCATTAGCTTGGCAAGGGTTGGGAAAGGGCTCTTTCACATATTCAAAGAGCACCAATCCATCATAGGATAGGCTATATTTAATGTCTTCTTTACATGCTTGATTTGGTTTTTATCATTTTGTTTTGAAGAATGTTATATTATCCTATGAGGATGTTAGAATTATGCTAACATTTGAAGATTTAACATCCTACAAATGGTGCTAGAAGGAGGGCATGCTAAGAATTGATACTCTTGAAATTCTTAGTTTTACAAAGTTTTGGATGAATCTATTAGAATTTATTATGTAAATATCATTGATTATCTATATGGTATAAATTTGGTTATTCATCATGTATGTGACTTACCTATGCTTGGAATGATTTGATCTATTTATTTTGGTTGATTTGAATCCTATATTGTATTGCATTTAGATGAAATGAGCAGAGAATCGAAATGAGAAATGACTGATATAACAGTGAGGTTATGTAATACGGACCATTAAGTAGATCTAGGATTTGAATGTTGAAAGTATAACAACAATTCTGGAAGAGTTGTATTCAAAAAAAAAAGGGGCATAATTATCCAATATTTAGATTTCCTTGTATTCATATAGATTCATATTTTATAGATAAATAGTCAGCATATAAAAATTTCTAGTTACTGGCATTACTATTATCCAAATATAGCTTGATTTAATAAGGGATTTTGTGGTCCACATTAGTAGATTCTACATGATTAACTTCTTGGTTTCCATGAATGCTCTGAGATTCGAATTATTGATGGATATAAATAAAATTTGATATCTTTTATAAATATCATAGGATCCAATATCCCCTAGATGGCAGAGGATTTACACAATGATGCTAGAGGTTTAATTCAAGAGAAGATCTGCTTACTATCAGCTGGTGAATGCTCCTCTCCCATGGTCACATTTTCTAGCTGTACGTAGTCAGCTATTTTTCTTTTCTTCCAATGCAGCTCATATTTGAAAGGGTCCTACAACCATTGCATTTTGGGAGAGGGCTGATAATTTGGCTTCGAATAGATTATGGAGAGTTGCAGGTTCCACTACAATGTCTTGACTTGAAAATGTATGGTTAGTACTCATTGTCATTTCTCTATTCGCCAATGCTATTCGAAGCTACAGTTATGATCCATTGGTAAGTACTCTCCAACACTATTAATCCATTATTCTATAGTGCTTTGGATAGTTTATTGAATCCCAATGCACCTTTAGGAATGAAGATATTTCACTGGTGTTTCACCTTCGCTATTTTAAGCAGATTGAGTGCAATCTTTCTCTACATTGTTGGCTTAAACAAATTTGATGGTCAGCGCTTTATCTCAGTGGAGGATATCAATACATGAGGTTTGTGATCATACACGATTCATTCTCAGACAAAAAATTATTTCTACATTATATGTATTGTATTTGGTTTGCTTAGGGTGTGAGTTTATTAGTCTAGGTTGTGGTCACTATGTTTAGTAGTGTTGTCACCTGTGTTCTTTACACTTGAAAAATGCATTGCTTGAAATTTTTTTAGCTCATTGTCCTCCCTATTCACCTGAAAGTCACAATAACTCAGCACTGATCTGACAACTGAATCCTTCAAGTAAACTTCCCGCATATCTATAAATGACTTTTTGTCAAAACTTCATATTAATCAAGTGGTGTTAGGAGCGACAGGTTTGGGTCATTCTTGTATAGGTAAAGTTGTCAGAGTTTGGGAGACCTAATGTAGATGTCATTTATGTTCATTAATTCTTTGTGAGTTCCCACTTACTAGTCACATTTTGTCAAAGTATGATGATAGGAATAGGTTGTGTATCTGTAGCTAATGATAGCACACTCCCTATAGGAAGATTTGTAAGAGCTTGAAAAGCTAAAATCTGCAAAAGCTAACTATTTATTGTAGGCGCTCAACCCTTAGTCCATAAATTTCTGAATTACATCTTGAGCGACCTAGGATAACAAACTTTGAGCAAGTGCTGGTAGATATTCTCATAAAGAAAAGTGGTGCGTAAAAGGTGAGTTTCCTACAAGTAGAAATCTATATCATCCAGTACACAGTGGGAAGAAAATTTGTATCTGTTTGGCATCATAGTACAGAAAATGATCATGTCGGCCTTTTTAGGTCATTGTGATTGGCATTTATTATGTTGACAATGAGTTTGTTGCATTTATTTTTTAGGAAAATTATTGGTGGCATAGAACTTAGAGTTTAGCATTAAAGGCTTTTTAATGCGTTTGATAGTTCTCTTTTGTAGAGAAATCCTTATTGGTGTGGGATCTAGTGTTGTCACAAAATACAATTAAATGCGTTTGATAGTTTTTGTCCAGGGAAATATTTTTTCAGTGTAAGATTTAATTTTTTTCATTGTATGTTGGTAATTGCATTTAATAAAGTTGTTTCCAGGAAAACTTGTTGATGGTCATTAATTATATGCATAGTTTTGGGTAGATCGGATCCCTATAATCAGTTGCTAACCAGTATGTTTTTTTTTTAAATTTCTTAGATCCTTATCAAGCAGAGGAATTTGAGTTTACATATTAGTCATAACTCAATGAAACTTGCATGCAGTATATGGGTATGTGTAGGATCATCATGGAAAAAATAGGCCCTTAAGTGGCAATGAAAACTCAGAAAATCAGAGTTAGGCAACTTGACATAAAAATTTAGTTATCTATATTATTTCAAAAATATGTAAGAATAGAATCTATAGAAAATTGAATTTAGTTTCTAAAATACTAGGTTTATTTAAAAAAAAGAAAACTCTATTTGGTGAAAATTTAAAATTTCAATGCAGTGGTACTTAATTTTCAGGGAAAAAATAAGAAGTAGGTGTATGTCTAACCACCCTAACCACAATAAAATGATAATATTTTCTTATAAGATTTTAGATATAAGTAGAGGACTCATGTCTCGATGTGATGCATATTTTTTTATATTTTTATTCCAAGTAAATAATTAATTATGAATTTTTTATTACAACTTTTAAAAAATATAAAAACTCGTATGTCTGACCACCTTAACTTGGTCAAAACTTCATGAAATTCAATTCTTTTTTTTATAATCCTATAGTATGTGAAGCATAGAATCTGACACATGTTTTAGATTAAAAAATGTGATACAGTTTGAAAGCTATAGATTTTTTCAATCAGCCTATCAATCAGGACTTTAATCATAATTCAAATAGAAAATAAATAATAATTATTTATAAAATTCAAAGTAAAGCATAATTTATATTGGTGGAAAGCTGAGACTCTCCTTTAAAAACCCTTTTTATTTCATCAATTTTGGGTAAAAAAAAAGTCATCAGCCACATGGGCCATCATATCACTTACATATCGCCACTTTTTGGTCCATCATGATCCTGCACATACCCATATATAAATCCCATGCATTGAAATAATAACAAGGGATTTGTCTGACAATATCTCTTCTAGGTTTATTTGAATAAATAAATGTATGTCTAATTCCATGTTGAATAAACTTCAAAACCTCTTAGAGACATCTCTATATTGCTACGTGTTGGTTGAAAATTTTGTATACTTGGGAAAGCATACAAAATTGTGGTTTTAGCCATAGTACGTGAGATAAACTCTCCTATTTTCAAAGGGAAGGCTCCCTTTTCACTTTCTATTTTACCAATTCAAAAATTAATTCTAGCTACAAATCTATTCTAAACCTGGGTGAAACTCTTGTCTTGTTCTCTTTTTCTAGAAAAGACAATTATCCTTTTCTCTTATTTCAAAAAAGAATCACAATTGAAAGCATAAATGATTAATGAAGTAAAGAAAGAAGCAAAGTTTCCATGAAGGCACAAAGTCCTCTGTTGCTCCTTCAGGATGGGAAAACAAATCGAAAGCTCAAAGTCTTTGACAACTTACTCTCCTCTCAACCTTTTTAAGATGGTTTTCTGGTAACCAAGTACAATATGTAGGAGCTCAAAGTCTAATTACATGATGCACTTTACATGCACAAACATAGAAAATAAAAGCAACACAAAGTCTGCAAGTTAGCCCCTTCGCTTGAGCATTCTACAATAACTTCAAATGCGACAAATAGCTCAAAGTCTATTGTATCAAATCTGAAAACCAATCTAAAACTCCAAACGCATTAAGCAGCTCAAAGTCTGCAAAGTTAAGCTTGAATCCCTCTTGTATAACACCACAAAACTCACAATCAATATGTAGAAAATGTCATCACATAACAATTTGAATCAACAAAAAGTTTGAAAGCAATTTGCCTCTTTTATTAACTGCAATCAGATTTACATCTAAGCTCAAAGCCTTAGAGTGCACATACAAACTGGCAGAGATTTGTTGCATTGCCAAAAGATAAAAATTACAAAGGACCTCCTCAGGTATTTATAGGAGAGAAGCCTTGATAAAAAGGTGGGAGGATCTCAACAAACTTGAGAAAATCTCTCAACCACTAACTAACTGTAATTGACTTATTCAAAATTACAATCCAAATTGTGATTTGACTTGTAATGATTTACATGTAATTACATTTTACAACTTTGCAAGTAATATGATTACTTGCAATTACAATTTTCCATTTTACATGTAATTTGTCAAAACTAAATTACAAAAACATAACTGAAACTATTTTAAGCGTCCGAAGACATGACTTGAACTACATCATCCTTGATTGGGTCTTCATGCTACTATTTGGAAAACATTCTTCCATCTCTGTCTTGAAAGCACTCTATGCTCAATCAAGTCACTTGTTTAACTCCTTGTGTGGCTTCGTCATGTTGTTGTTCTTTCTTTGTATCATTTTCCAACCTTGGAATTTTCTTGAAAAATAAGGCCCATGCCTTATATTATTGATTTAGTAGGTCATGTGTGCAAATAAGACTAACAAGAATGAGACAAAGGGGCTGCAAAAGTGAGGCCAAAGCTCAATTTCGGGTTTTGGAAGACTGACTGCAAGTGCAAATGAAAGGTGACTTACTTGCAATATGGAAAAAAATTATTACAAGTAAACTTTACAAGTATGGGAAGGAAAAATGATAAGACTAGTGAGATAATGGCAAGGTAAATGGAATAGAAAAATGGAAAATGGAAAGCAAACAACATACCTTGTGTTGTACCCAAACCAAATTTTTTGCTTCATTAAGGAATTTTGCTTAAAATGGTCTAAACCTTGTAAATATGGGGTCAAAACTCAGTTTTTGGGCAAATAAAGTATGGGCTTTTAGTCAGTGTGATGCTAGGAAGATACTGGCAAAATTTGAAAATTTTGAAAATTAGGGTTTTTGAAATCTATTTTTAGCTCAAAACCCTAAAAAATAGGAACTTGTCAGAATTGGCTGAAATTAATTTTGATTGGCTTATTTTACATCACTATCACAGTGGTGAAGTCAGTTTCAATTAAAAGTTAGTTTAAGGCTGGTGGGTAGTTTTCACTTTTTCAAGAGAAAAGTTAGGACCTCTGAGGTCGTCAATGGAAATTGGCCAGTACCAGGTATCAATATCTAAGCTCGAAACTCAAAGCAGAATGCTCTACGATGAAAGATGTTGGAAAATATGCTTTTTGACGAAGGGGATTTTCAGATTGGCAAAAAGAGACCAAATCGGGTTTTTGAAGCCTTTCAACAACTTTTCTTTTGACAATTTGGAAAAAATAGGAACTTTTGGCTCATTTAGCGATTTTAGGAACTTTTTGGCACTTTAACAATTTTGATTTTGTCAAATGAGTGAAAATGGGAACTTTTTGGAGTTTTAACAATTTCACTTAAAGCAAAATCAGAACTTTTTGGCACTTTAGCAATTTTAGGAACTTTTTGACACTTTAGCAATTTCACTTAAAGCACCATAGGAACTTTTTGTCATTTTAGCAATTTTATTTTGGACAAAGAAGCAAAATAGGAACTTTTTGACACTTTAGCAAATTCACTTAAAGCACCATAGGAACTTTTTGGCACTTTAGCAATTTTAGGAGCTTTTTGACACTAGCAATTTCACTTAAAGCACCATAGGAACTTTTTGACACTTTAACAATTTCGAACCTTTTTGAAGTTTTAGCAATTTTGCTTTTAGCAAAGTAGGAACTTTTCACAAATTAAGCAAAAATCGGACTTTTTAGAGACTTTAGCAATTTTGCTTTTAGACTTAACATTCCCTATTCTACTGAGCTGCCTTAAAGACCCGAATTTGACCAAAAAGACAAGAAAAATGACTCAGAATTTTACAAAAATGGAAAGGGAAGCTGATGAAAGGATAGCCAAGGGGATCATCAATTGAAATCCAAAGTTTTACAACCTCAACACCTCGTAAAACATGCTTTAACACACAAAAATCCCTATTTGCAATGGTGATCAAAAATCCCAAAATTGGTGAAAACAAGGGGAAAAACATGTCGAAATGTTCCCAAATTTCACACAAGGAAAAATAGGATGGATACCAATGGTTGTACAATTCAATTGGAGAATTTTGGTGCCTTGAAATACGTGCCATAAAGATTTATGAAGAAATTTTAGGCAAAATTTCATATGGGTTATCTAATTTTGAGAATTCAAAATTGAGGACAACACTACGATAAGGGGATAAACACAACTTGATTTGGTGGAATAATATTTTCAGACTATGGTTTGATGGAGTGAACTTTGAAGTCTTTTTCTACATAATCATTTATTTATTGTCAATTCGGAGTTGACTTTTTCAACATTACAAAAAAAAAAACTTTGGAGGGAAAATGTGAATATTTTTATGAGAATATTTTATTTCTTTTAACAAATCTTGTTTATTAAGATTTTGACTTCAAACTTTTTATAGGTTGACATCAAGGTTGGCATTAGAATTTGAGCATCCGAATTAAACAAAGGAACAAGTTTGACTTCAAAATCAAGCGAAAATGAAGGCGAATGAAGTTGGAGATCTTTTTGAAATCGAGATTTGGAAAAAGCATTTTTTAATGCTTATTTTAACAATCTTAGAGCTTCCATTTTCTACTCTCGTTTTCTGTTTTAACTCAACTCACTTTTCAATTTGGGCTTAAAATCGATCATTGATTTGATATTTTCAAAGCCGGTTAAAAAGAACCTTAGACATTTACGAGATTTTGATCTGGACTTAAAATTGAACAAGGCAAAATTCACATCTCATTTTGGTCCTTTAAAACAAATCAAAATCATTGCTTTTGAGGTCTAAAATGAACAAGTGTTTTTCATGTTTTGTAATCTTTTTCACAAATTAATATCATTTAAAAGGTGTATTCACTTCTCTCGCGCTTCATGGTGATATTGAGAATCAAAATTCTTTTTATGATATTAAGTTGTCAAAAATATTGCCTCCACATTTCAATTTGAGAACTTAAAATTGAAAAAAACATCTTGCGAGTGTGAGTAAACTTATTGCGAGTGTTCTTCCTTTGTTTCTAAATGAAGGTTGATCAAACTATGAATATGTTTACTCACTTTTGTTTATCTTAGTGGGCCTTCCTTGTGGAAAAAAGTACTCACCCAAGGGAATGACCCAACCGGTAACACACTAAAGCCAAGTGTATTTCTAGTCGGGATATAAAAGTGGGTATTGGAAAAAAAGCCAGTATCACATGGTTGGCTCTGACGGGAAGGGCAGCAATGGTCTCTCACCGCATGGGTCAGCCTCCACAAACAGAAAGTCTGAATTAAAACCCTTGTTTAGAATGCCAAATCCTTATCTATTTTGTTGGTGCAAAAGGTCATGTCCTCTGAAGCCACCCCACGTTATAAATGCGGTTTTGTTGTAGAGATGAAAAATGTGCCATGGGAGATTCATGGGTACTGATGCTTGAATGACCCGAGAAGTGTGTGTCATGGAGGGGATCCAATGTAGTCAAGCATCTAGTAATTCACACAGAATATGTGCAGCTAGATTCATCCAAGTGGGAACCCAACAAAATATCGTCTCTTCATCCTAGGGTTGTACATTGCTTGGTTCTCAAAATAATTGAAAAACAAACATTCACAAAGAGATTCAAATTTCAAACTCCTTGGAGGAAACAAATATCCTTGACGAATTTAAGTACTTTTGCTTTCCCTAGGGATCATATCCTTAGAGGTTTCTAAGTGCTTGGATTTTATCATTATTTGTTTTCAGTAAGGTCAACCTAGGAAACTTTTCCCCTAATTTCCTTGATTTCCACATAATGGACCTTGTGGGATGAAAAATAAAGTGGGACATTAGACATGGAGTTTGAAACATAATCAAGCAAGTACTTTTGGTAAAAAGAATACACTAAGGAAAGATAAAAGACAAATTGGATTACACATGTGTTTTCTAAAATGATTTCCAGCAAGATCAAAATCCCAAAACCAAAGTTCAAGAAGCTTATTCTGAAAGCTCATGAGGAGCATCTTGAGAGACTTTTTGAATTCAGAGAAACAATGGTTTACAACTTTTACAAAAAAGCTTCAAGAAACAATCCTGAGTTGTATGAGTTTTGCTATCAACAAAATCCTTAGCTTTTTGAAAGGTTTGATTTCCTCCCATAGGAAGTATAGCATGTTATTCAAAAATGAGGTCTTGTAAGAAGAAGTGTCATCTAGGCCAAGTCTAGGATCAAATTTAGTCACTTTCATCCATCTCTCAACCATCAAAATCAGTCAAAAATCACCTCACCAACAACTCTTTGAAACTTTGTAAACATCTTTTATAATAAACTTATAGGCAAAATCAAATCACTTTGTTTGACTTAACACACCTAATCAAATCATCATCTTATGCATGAGTTTTCTCTAGGATAACACAACTTCCTAGGATTTATGAGTTCGTCTTGTTTGGCTTAACACACTTAGCCAAATTATCAAAATCATCACCTCATTTGACTTAACACACTTAGTCAAACTATCCTCTTATGTACAAGTCCACTCTAGGATAACACAACTTCCTAGGGTTTAAAAGTGCATTTATCACCCTTGTTTGACTTAACACACCTAGTCAAACCATCAATCCATCACAATCAATCAAATTAAGCCCTAGAAAGTTTAGCATTTCCTTCAAAGTTTCTTTAAGAGTTCCATTTAGCCGTATCACTCATATTTTATTTATCTCATCTGCGTTATCACTTTGATCCTTCAATTATCCTAGTTCTTCACTTCTTTGAACCTAAGGTTTAGACCGATCTAAAGGATTAGAGGTTCACCTCTTATATTCTTGAAAATTGATCTTCATTTTATGGTTCAAACTCAATCCCAACACAAGAAGGACATGGAGTAAAACAAAGAAACATCCATATCAAGTGATCTAAGCCAAACCGAAACAATGTTCAATCTGACGATAACAATTGAACTCCTAATCAATCCTCCTCAAATGCCTCAAATTTCTCAAGAGGAAGGTCATATAGAGGACATCACCGAAAATGGGATGACACAATCAAAAATTCTAGAAATGTTGCAAAATATTGAGTCACCGAATTGTCAGTGTCATGCTGAAATTGTACCCATTCCAATACATGCTTGAGTTAGCAAAAGAAGGGGCTAAACTCCCTTCTAACTTTTACATAAGCAGTATTGTGGAGAGGTCTCTCGGTATCATACCTTCACCTACATCCATGCTCCCACTTCAAAATTTCACTCAAGACATCCCCCAGATCATATCATCTATCACTTCAACCCTGTTAGTTGTTAACAAAGGAAGTGCCATGTTTTGTGAACTTCAAAAACATCACCTTGTGAACAATCAAGGGTTGAACACAGGGGCCACATCGGAACAATCCATCCGTATAAATCCATTGCACCCTTATGTCCCACTCACATTTCATGATCATACCAATTCATCCTCATTTCACGCAACACCGGATTATCACCTCGACATGCAAACTTCTCTCCCTATCTCACAAGGAGAAGGTGACTTGTTTGGAGTAGGAGGAGCCTTGGATCCCTCATCATCACTTTTAGGGATTGCACCACCCATATTTCCACCATTTCCACCCTTATCGCTAGCATCTACATCATCACTTGGGATGAGCCTTCCTCCTCTTCCTGCCATCAACCATTTGAATTAGAGCACCTTATCGAATCCACCAGCTGTGTCATCTATACCACAACAAAATATGACATCCATCAAACCTTCTATAACAATCAATATGTGTGCCATTCCTCAAAGCATGGTTTCACAGGGACCAAGCACCTCAATCACACCTTCCATAGCTCAAACTTTGATTATTAACACGACCCTTCCACTCATCACAATGGTTGGCATTCTTCCAAATCCACCACCATTACCACCAAGGCACAACACAACCAATTCATTCACCATAACATTGCAAGTTGCTCGACAAGCTGCCCAGCAAAAAAACACTCCAAAATCAACAAGTTGCACAATTAGCCACTCAACAAGCACAAACACAATTAGCTACCCAACAAGCACAACAAGCTACACAAGCCCAAGGCTTGTTACAACAACAACAAGCTGAACAAGCTTCCCAAGCTACACACGTAGCTCAAGCCGCTCAAGATGCTCAATCCACACAAGTTGCACAAGTCGCACATGCCACTCAGATTGCACAAGCAATCCAACAAGCACACACTCAGGCATGAGCACAATTCCAAGCCCAAAAAGTGCAAGTGCAAGCATAATACCAAGCACAATTGCAAGCGCAACAAGAAGCGTATTAGCAAGCCTTGCAAGACTACCAATTGCAATAGTAATATGACCAACAACAAGTGTTGTTGGCACAACAACAACATGACCAACAACAAGCATTGTTGGTGCAACAACAACATAACCAGCAACAAGCATTGTTGGCACAACAATAGCAACAAGACCAACAACATGCATTGTTGGCTCAACAACGAGCATAGGCATCACTTGCTCAACAAAGCTTGGAACAAAACCGCATCAACATCCCACCGATCAACTCCACACCTTAGAACGTATTCACCCCACCTCCTAATCCGCAAGGTGACATGTCAACACAAATCAAACTACTTTCACAGCAAGTGCTAGATCTTCAGTCCAGGACGATAGTAAGGACACTAAGTAACCTTTGCCCCTATCCGTTTGACAAAAGCTTGGAAATGGTACCATTCCCAAAGGGATTCAAAATCCCCAAATTCAATAAATATCATGGGATAGGAAGCCCTGAAGATCACATGAGGGAATTCTAAGTACATTGCATGGAAGTCACCTACAATGACACATATCTAATGTGGCTATTTCCTCAAAGCTTGGTTGGTGATGCTATGCAATGGTTTTCTTGTTTGCCTACGAGAATCAAAACCTTTCAAGAAATCAAAGATACTTTCGTCCAAAATTTTGCATTCAACATTTATGTGGATGTTAGTTCGGAAGAACTCTCGATGCTCAAATAGAGTAAGGGAGAATCATTCACCGCCTTTCTCCAATGATGGCAAGCAAAAGCTAATCAAAGTAAGTGGGCCATGCCAGAAGAGCAACAAGTCTATACCATCATCACCAATATAGACAAAACCTTGGCATTCTATTTGAAGATGCAATGCATCACTACATATAATCAACTGATCCCCAAGACACTCACTATTGAACGAGCTCTCATTACACAAGGGGGCACACCCACTTATCATAAACATCAGGATAGTCACCCATCCACTAGTTTCAATGAAAAACCTCGCACATGGGTGAAGAATCGAAATATCACCAATGATGGCATAGTGGATTCCAAAGTTGTCATTAGTGCCCCCAAGCAAAACAATCAAATGCAACATAGCCAACTGTACAACAACAACCAGAATAATGTGCAAACAAATGTGGTAAACTAGCAACCACCCCAAAACCAAATCAACAATCTTAATAATCAAGGAGGACTAGCTCCGTGAAACAAGTTCCCCCCAAATGAAAATTCACTTGGGGAGTTAATCAAGTCCATCATGAAAAAGCTAGTCAATGAGAACATCATCAAGGTCCCCACCCATGATAATTATAGTGAACCCCAGGTGAAACCGCCATGGTATAATGAAAACCTCCTTTGTGACTTTCACAAAGTCAAGGGACACACAACTGCCAACTATATGAAGTTGAAAAACATCATCCATGATCTCATTGAGAACAAGATCATCAATGTTGAACAACCAACCAGTAATCTAGACCTCAAGATATACACTAATCTGATGCCAAATCATAATCAAGGGAATAATCAAGGAAATAAAAAAGGGAAGCAAAATTACGCTAGCACAAACCTTGTTTATGAAGACATTGTTGCATGTGTAGATGAAATGGTCACTATCATTAACATCAGAGGAGCTGACGCTGATTGTGGAGTCACCACACACAATGGAAAGCTTACTATTGCAGGGGCATCACAACCATCTAAGACCCCCATTTCAAATACAAGAGCCGTTCCCTATGATTACAATGTTATTGACCAGCTGAAGAGAACACCCACATAGATCTGCATCATGGAACTATTAAAAATTTCTACTGCCCATAGGCAAATTCTTGATGAAGCATTAGTAGCCTCCACCGTCTCTGCCACCCTTGACACATATCAGTTTAAGGCTATGGTTGGAAATATCGTCACACAAAATCTCCTAACATTCTTTGATCAAGACTTCCCCCCATAGCCATCTCATAACCATGCACTTCACCTTCAAGTGCTGGTCCATAAAAAGAAAGTTAAAAGATTAATGGTGGATGGAGAAGCAGGCCTAAATATTTTCTCTCTCAAACTTATAAAGAACTTGGGATTCATTGAGGATTCCATTAACAAGAATAAGAGCATCACAATAAGGGCATATCATGATCAAGAAAGAGTGTCTCAAGGCACTATTAAAATCCCCATCCAAGTGGGACTAACAACCATGGAGACTACCTGTTAGGTCCTTGATCTTGACTTACCATACAAGATCCTCCTTGGTCATCCATGGATCCATGGAATGAAAGTAGTGGCCTCAACATATCATCAATACATAAAATTCCTATACCAAAATGATGAGGTCACTATACATGGGGATCTCAAACCATTCACCTACTGCAAAAACTTGGAAGCCAAGTTTTATAAGATCCCCCAAGTGCCGAAAAATGATGAGGGCTCATCCACTTTATACATCGATCCCTACACCCTCACCTCCACCTCTGCGACAGAGACACCCACCATCCATGATATATCTGAAATCAAAAACATGATCCAAGACAATGGATGCGGCAACTATAGAATGAAAAGGAATGGATTTTATGTAGGAGAGTTACCACAATCTCCTAGGTCGTACGGGAAACCTCGACCAACTAAGACACCTATCCACACTATTAGGGTAGACCCTTCTGGATTCTGCCGTTGGGGGGATCTCAGTCAAGAAAATGTGGATGAGGGAGACATCTCAAACAAATTATACCAAGATGAAATGCCCACCCCCACCCTACCCATGGATGAAACTAACAGAGGGTTGCAAATGATGTTTGGTATGGGCTATAATAGGAATGAAAGCCTTGGAAGGAATAGTGATGGACGGCTAGAGCCCATCATTGCAAAAAGAAGAACGCGAAACCTTGGTCTTGGATGTACTCCCCCAAGTATAACCATACATTGCAGAGGTACTTCCAATAGGGTAATCAGGTTCTCCCCTTAAGTGTTGACAACTACCCTTAGACCACATGTGTGCATAGGCATCCCGCTTGACAACTTCACCTTTGACGTCACTGATGTCTGCGCCAGTAGTGATGATGATGATACCATAACAAGCCTACCCATGATTTTGGAAGATTCCTCCTTATTAATGATTAGTGCCTCACCCACTGAGTCAAACCAACAAACCCGCCAAATCACCTTATTATACCCTCAACTCGTCGATCATGACCAACGCGGACCGCCAATTCTAAACTCATTCAAAAATGATGAGGCTCTCTCAGAATTCATGGGACTAAGGGATACAGTTCCATGTGGGGATCATAAGGCAAGATTTGACATCACATTAGACACCCAGGCATATTACAGGGAGATGATTGAGTCCTTTAGTCGCAAAAGAAATAGAACAAGAATAAGCTTAGAGTTATTGAGTGAAAACAACACTATGGCACTCTCTAACCACATAATAGTAAAAAGAAAAGGATGCATCCAATGGTGAAAACCTCTTTGAGATGCTAGAGGATGAAGGATTCAATCTCCCCCTACTGCACTACATCAAGAAAAATTAATAGTCCTAGTAGAGCAATGTAATCTTGTTAACTTGGGAATGGAGGTGGCACCACAAATCACTTTCTATGTTGAGTCTCTCCTAACAAAGGACCAAGAGTTACTGGAAGCATTTCTAAAGGAAATAAAGGTAAATTTTGCATGGACCTACGCTCACATGCTAGGTTTGGATCCAGAAGTGGTGGTTCATCATTTAGTTGTTTACCCTAGAGCGAGGCTGATTAGACAAAAGTTGAGAAAAATGCATCCCCAAATAGCCTTGCTAGTCAAGGTAGAGTTACAAAAACTCTTGGATGTTGGCTTCATACGCCTAATTGAATATCTAGAATGGGTATCCAACCTTGGACCAGTCTCAAAACCAAATGGGGGCATCTGCATCTGCACGGACTTTAGAGACCTCAACAAAGCATGTCCTAAGGATGATTTTCCACTACCTAACATCGATATGATAGTGGACATGATGGTCGGACATGAGATGTTATCCCTAATGGATGGATTATTAGGATATAACCAAATAATGATTGTGAAAGAAGACCAGCATAAGACGGCATTCACATGTCTGTGGGGCACCTACTACTGGGATATGATGCCATTTCGGCTGAAGAATGCAAGGGAAACATACCAAAGAGCCATGACACTGATCTTCCATGACATGATCCATAAAATGGTTGAAGATTATGTGGATGACATGCCAGAAAAATAAAAGAAGATAGAGAACCACATAGCAACCCTAAGCGACATCTTTGACAGATTGGAAAAATACAAGGTCAGGATCAATCGAAAGAAATGTGTCTTTGGGGTACAATCAAAAAATCTGCAGAGATACATAGTGTCAATGAGAGGGATAGAAGTGGATCCTAGAAATTTTAAGGCAATCCTTGATATGGAAGCACTAAGAACACTGAAAAAACTCAGAGCATTACAAGGTTGACTCCAGTCCATCTAAATGTTCATAGCGCAACTGGCCAACAAACATATTGCGTATTCACATCTACTCCACAAGGGGGTAGAATTCAAGTGCGATGACAAGTGTGAACATGCATTCAAAAAAATCAAAGAATATCTACTTATGCCACCTATGTTAATGCCACCCATTGTAGGGAAACCATTGATCCTATACATCTTAGAAAAAATAGTATCCCTAGGTTCACTTTTGGCTCAGCATGATGAGAATGGAGCTGAAAGGGCTATCTATTACATCAGTAGGACAATGGTTGGCCATGAGTTAAATTACACGTTCATTGAGAAAGCTTGCCTAGAAGTAGTGTTTGCTTCACAAAAATTTTGACACTACATGTTGGCATAGAAAATCAAGCTCATCACCAAAATAGATCCCTTAAAATATCTACTGTCAAAAGCTATGCCATAGGAAGAATGGCTAAATGGGTCATGATACTATCAGAGCATGACATTGAGTATGTGGAGCGAAAGGAAATTAAAGGACAAGTTATTGTGAACCAACTAGCAGAAGCTCCCATCTACGCAGAGAACCCGGTCATATAAGAATTTCTAGATGATTCCATCTTTAATCTCAACATAGTTGATCACTGGAAACTATACTTCGATGGTTGCCACACACAACATGTATCGGGAGTCATTGTCTTCTTTATCACCCCATAAGGGGATTGCATACTAAGATCTTACAAGTTGGCATTCCCCTGTACAAATAACATTGCAGAGTATGAGGCTTTAACCATAGGTCTCAAAATTGTGGCACAATGGTGAATCATGGCATTAAAGGTCTATGGAGATTCACATCTTATCATTAACCAAGTCAATGGTGAATACCAAACTAAGGATGATAAGCTTACACCATACAAGAAGGTGGTAGAAAGCCTCAAAGAATCTTTTATTGATATCACTTTTAAGTAGATACCGAGGGAAAACAACAGGGCGACTAATGCAATGGCAATGATTGGATCCTTGCTAGATATCCCTTGCAATGTCTCGAAACATGAATTCCTAGTAGAGCAGCTTCTCGTACCCACATTCGAGGTACCAGAGTCAGAATATGTGTGTGAAATCATTGGTCCCACTGATCTTTGGTATCATGAAATTTACACCTACTTGATATTAGGAATCCTCACAGCCGACATTACCCCGAACCTCAAGCGAACCTTTGTCAAGAGATCCTTACGTTTTGTCATCCTAGGGGAAACCCTTTTTTTGTAGGAGCATCGATGGAACCCTGTTACACTGCTTAAAACCTAAGGAAGCCTTGACTGCTTTGACTGAGGTACATAATGGAACTTGTGGTTCACACTCGAGTGGTATGACCTTGGCCAAGAAGTTACTAAGAACTAGGTACTACTGGCTGACAATGGAAAGAGAGGTACATGACTTTGTCAGAAGGTGTCTACATTGCCAGCAGTATGGAGACCTCATTCATGCACCAACTCAAGAATTACATCATATTGTTACACCTTGGCTCTTTTCCCAGTGGGGGCTTGATCTCATAGGTAAAATCTCACCTACCTCATCTAATGGCCATAAGTTCATTATCACCACCACTGAATATTTCACAAAGTGGGTCGAAGCAATCCCCATGACCTACATCAATGGAAAGAAGATATCCAAGTTCATCCTGAACTACCTTATTTGCCGATATGGCATCCCTCAATCCATTATCTCTGATAATGGGACACCCTTCAAGAATCAAGATGTCCATGACTTGTGCAAAAAATTCAAAATCCAACATCACTTTTCCACACCATATTACCCATAAGGCAATGGCCAAGCAGAAGCTACCAACAAAACTATCCTAAAAATCCTTAAGAAAATAGTTAATGACTCTGGTCGTGACTGACATATGCAGTTAAATCCTGCCTTATGGGCCTACCACACTAGCATCCACATGCCAACAAGTGCCACCCCATTCTCCTTGGTCTACGGATTAGAAGCCATCCTCCCTATTGAGATTGAGCTCCCATAACTAAGGATATCATTGCAAAACCTCATCACAGATGAGGAATACAGGGTTACAAGACTAAATGAGCTAGAGTTACTAGATGAACGATGCATGGATGCCCTAAATCATCTATATGTTAGAGTAATAATTTTATTACGCTTAATTAATTACATCATACTGGTTAATTAATTAAGTCACCTATTCCTCTAGTTGCTTAAGCTAAACTTAGGCGCATTAATAATTATTTATTAATTATTAAGTGTGCACACTAGGGTTTCATTTAGGGTTTCCTTTTTAGGGTTTCTTGATCTCCTTCATAAGGATTGATCTCTTTGTAATAACTGAGATTCTAATAATGCATTTTACACTTTGAGGTTTGCAGAACATCTTCTTGGTTTTGCATGTCTTTTGCATGTGACAGGTATCCATTTGCATGCAGGTGATCTTGGATTTTAACATGGTATCAGAGCTCCAGACCTGCCGCTGCCTGTTCGTGATCTGAAGATATGGCTTCTCAGTGAGTTTCAAGTGCAAGGGTTTCCACAGGCATCATTTTTTGCAAGATCTAGGGGTAGCCGAATTTTCGGGACACTATGGGCTCAAACGGACATCGCCATCGCGTTCGCAGCGCCCCAAAACCCTAGAAACGTCTGTCAAATCGTCCATTTTCGAGCAGTTGGTTTCTGAGGCAAAATTTTTTTGCTAGGGAAGCCGTACGGCCTCCCCAGCACGCTTCACGAGGCACGAAAATAAAAAAAAATAAAAAAAAAGCCCGATGGGGGATTTGCGACGTGCAATGTGCTCCCCCCCGCCACCGGGCGGCCACCCGTCCGCCACCGCCGCCGGTGGCTGCCCCTTCTACTCCGTCGGCCGCCACTCCTTCAGCCCCCGCGGGCCCTCCCCTGCTCGGCCGAGGTCATATGGATGACCAGGTGCTCGCGCCCGGCCCCCCGGCCCACTCCAGCCCCCTCTGCTTAGCCCGCGGTCATATGGTGACCAACGGCCTAAAAATTTTTCTGCAGGGAGTGATTTTTTGCGGACGACGGCTTGCAGGCCGTCAAATTTATGCCCGTGAACCGCTGACGTCAGCATGACGTCAGCGTCCGTACGGCCTCTCCTTGCCCCTCCTAACCCTAGTTTTCTCTAAAGAAGCAGTTTTTTTCTTTTTTGCATAACTTGGGCATACGGTATCGAAATTGGGCAAACGAGATATCGCCGGAAAGCTGGTTCCGAGCACTTTCATTTGGTGCAGTTTATTTTTCAGTATTTTCCTGTTTTACTGCATTTATTGCTGGTTGAAGTCAGATGTACTTTTTATGCTTCCGAGCTCATAACTTTTTGCCACGATCTCCGATTTTCGCTATCTTTGCGGCGTTGGAAAGGTATTGAGGAGCTCTATGTTGCTGTCCATGCACTTTTTTCTGTATCTGTCACAAGTTTTTCGTTATTCCAGATTTGACCCGATGGGTGTTTTGGAGATTACTTGGATATTTTGACAGTTGGGAGAGTGCTTCTTGCATCTTTGCACTTCATTTTCAGTGATACATCATTTAATAATCGACTGCTGCTTCATAGATTCCAGAGTTGTTCCCGTTTGGAGTTTTCGAGTGTTCCGTGGCATCGGGTCTGCTGTTGCATCATTATGATTCCGATATGGTTTCTTGTAGACAGAAGTATCTTTCCTTGCTTGCCAGATTGCGGTTCCAGTGTTACTCTACAGTGTTCTTCCAGTGCTTCTTTGCAGCATGTCATATCATTGTAGGGGGGTTTTGTCCCACTGGGTTTTCCTCCTCTACCTCTTTCTTGCATTTGTAAATGGGTACCTGATCAGGCCTAGTTGTCGGGACCCATCTTTTCTTGCATGCATCTTATTCTAGTGTTTTAGCTTCTTCCTAAGTTCATCTTAAGGGGGGGTGTTAGAGTAATAATTTTATTACGCTTAATTAATTACATCATACTGGTTAATTAATTAAGTCACTTATTCCTCTAGTTGCTTAAGCTAAACTTAGGCGCATTAATAATTATTTATTAATTATTAAGTGTGCACACTAGGGTTTCATTTAGGGTTTCCCTTTTAGGGTTTCTTGATCTCCTTCATAAGGATTGATCTCTTTGTAATAACTGAGATTCTAATAATGCATTTTACACTTTGAGGTTTGCAGAACATCTTCTTGGTTTTGCATGTCTTTTGCATGTGATAGGTATCCATTTGCATGCAGGTGATCTTGGATTCTAACACTATAGGTCTACTAGAATCACTTGAAACGAAGCTACAACAAGAAGATCAGGCAACACACCTTCCAAGTCGGTGAACTTGTGATTTAACAAAATCAAAAGAATGTGTCAAATCAAGAGAGCAAAGGTAAATTCAAGCCCAACTTGCTGGGACCTTTCATCATCATAGCCAGCTATAAATCAAGAGCATATCAATTAGCAACACCAAAAGGCGAGCCTTTGCAGGAGCCTCTAAATAGCTCTCACCTTAAAAAAATTTATGCCTAAAATCTTGTAAGGTATAAAACCAAAAAATACAAAAAGATCAGAAAAATGTCTTGAAAAAATGGTTACCTTGATGAAAACCTAGCAAACAGGCATCTTGGTGATAACAAAAAAAATGAAAAATACAAAAAATCCAAAAAAATTAGAAAAAGGATTGAAAATAGTAAAGAAGAAAAAAATCATCCTCTAATGAAACCCACTTCGGTGGCACTTTGGACAAGTACCTTGGTGAAAACCTGAAAAATAGGTGCCAAGCATAAATAAAGCACTTTCCATCCACCAGGATCTGCACAACTCACTCACTTATCCATTACTTTCCATTCCTACCATCATCCACTCACATCCATACCATAGCCTAAGCTAATGCCCATATCATGTTCCACCATAGTACTACTTGGCTATTCCCAAGGTCAGTTTGTCCTGCCTTTATTGAAGTAGTCTATTACATCATGCTAAGGGCATGTTCCTATATCTGCATCGGATCAGATTTGTGTATATTCTCATGATCTTCCTAAACATCAAAAAAATCCAAAAGCATTAAAAAAATAATCAAAAAAATCCAAAAACATTCAAAAAATTCATAAAAAATCCAAAAACATTCAAAAAATCATCAAAAATCCAAAAACATGTCAAAATATCATAAAATCTTCAAAAAATTCATCATTGAGTCTTGTCAATATTTCACCTTGTTTGAACTATGTCATCTCTAAGCTTGAACATAGGCAAGGTTGATCTTTTATCATCCCCCGAGACATCTTAGGTCAGTCCTTAGGCATCCATTGCATTGGCAATCCACTTTCCCATTTATTTTATAGTTAGGGTCAATCCTTAGGCGTCTGTCGTGATGACAATCTGTTTGCCCATCTATCTTTTCGTTGAGTCAAGTACGTCATCAGTCGAACTACGTGGGCTCTACATGTATAACGTAGGCAAGGCTAATCTATGGATCAGCTCCCGGGACCCCTAACATAGGTCTTTAAGTTAGTCTATTCATCATAAATCTTTAAAATACCAAAAACATTGAAAAATCTCGAAAATACCAAAAAAAATTGTAAAACATCTCAAAACATTTGAAAAACCCAAAATGGTGTATCTCTCTCATCTCGGTTTCACCCGCAAAATTCACCATTCCTAATAAAATCAATCGTCACTTTCATCCTTCAGTAAGTCAATCAGAAGCAAGTCTAGCAGGTTTAAAAGTGAACGCTAAATCATCAAAGTCTCAAGTCTAGATTAGTGAGTCAGCAAGTTGGTCAACTTAGAATATCAATAGCTTATCACCCAAATCAGTCCCATCAAAACCCTGATCACATGTCCTAGGATGAAGCTTTCCTGCAATGGACATAAGTATCAGGTACCCCACAATACTTTAGCCTTGGCTAGCGGTATGAAGAACATTAGCTTGTTTGTTTACTTTATCTTGGTCTTGTTTAGACTTATCTTATATTGCGCTCATTCCAAGGACCTCTTGATGATGCCTAAACAAAACATGTTTAGAGAGAAAGGAATGGGGCAATGATCATTATCTTTTTATCTGATGTGCTTGTTTGATATTCTTGTAAAATAACCTCATCATGCGTACTTTGTTTGTTTGTAGGAAGGATATTTTAGGCATTTTTTGACCACATAAGAAGGCTTTCCTTCTTATGTTTTGGCCCGCGATATTTAGAATATCTGAACTACATTCCAAATAAGGTTTTGTTTGACAAGTGTGAACAAGAGTACTCCTATCTCTTTGATGAGTCAAAGTCCATCACACTAGGCACCATGCCATCCTGGTTCTTAATACCTTGATGCATCACACCTACATGTGTTATCAAACATAAAGAAGGGTATGCTCTTTATCTCTCCCATCCTTGGATAAGCAATACATCATCATCATTCATCATCATATCCAATAAAGTTTCGATGACTAGTGGACTTGTTGGACTTCTACATCTTCTTGGAGTTAAGGGTTGATCCCTCTCATTCTTCTATCCTCTTTCATGCTAACAATGCATCCATCCTGCATCCATCTTGCATCTTGCATAATCATGTCATATCATCAAAGCACAACACCATCCATCACATCCATCTCACATACATTTCATAATCATTTAAGTTGTTTAGGATAATATAAATTTTTTATTCTAAGCATCTTCCAAACATTTCATTTCCATCATCATTGACATATAGATCATATAGTCTAACCATCCATACATTCATTTTGAACCTCTTTGTCGTGATATCCACTTCAATCTTTGCGCTCGATCTCTCGAGGGGGCAATGTAATAACGCATTTCTTTTCACCAAGGAATCTAAAAAAATTTAAAAAATTAATTTCGATGTCAGTGACATCATTCTTTGAACCAATGCAACGAGTACATTGCCTCAAAGAGGGAAAAAATGTAGACATACAAAATTAACATTATTCATTAAACATCACATTTGATCATTCTTTCCTCTTAATTAATTATCCTCTTAAAGTCTTGATTTAATTAAATCAAATATATTTAATTAAATATCTAATATATTTAATTAAATATCTAATATCCTCTCACTTTGATTTATCCTAACCCACAAATTTAAATCAAAGTGTCACAGTCAACTAAGCACTAGCTTAATTAGTTAAATCCCTAATTAATGCTAAGACTAACCCATGTCCCATCCACTTGTACAATAAATTAGTTAAATTGATTTATTAACACCTATTTTCCCTCATAAGGGCATATTCCTTGGGAATATTCCCTTGTTAACTCTCTTGTTTGAATTTTTTGGCCAAACACAATTCCCCCCCAAAACCCTCAACCATATTCATTTATTGCAATTTTCAAATTTGAAATGGGCACATTAGCCAAAACTTGCACAAACATGGGCCAATCCCATTGTGACAAGTGGCTCTTTCTCATTTGATGGGATTTCGTCCCACATTGCTCAATCTTGGCCTCTCCTCTCTCAACTTCTCCTATAAGTTCAATGCATTTTATCTCATTTGATCATCTACATTTTAGAGCATCCTCATTATAGGCAACTTGAGTTCATGAGCATCTCATTAGCTTGGAAAGGGTTGGGAAAGGGCTCTTTCACATATTCAAAGAGCACCAATCCATTATAAGATAGGTTATATTTCATGTCTTCTTTACATGCTTGATTTGATTTTTATCATTTTTTTTTGAAGAATGTTATATTATCCTATGAGGATGTTAGAATTATGCTAACATTTGAAGATTTAACATCCTACATTCTTCTAATTACTTTCAAAAGGGCATCAAGATGGAATATTCTATCAATTTGAATCTTCTCTCCAAAGGACTTGTCCCTTCCAAAAACACATTAAATGCTCTTACATGTCTCTTTCACAAGTCAAACTTGGCATTTAATGCACATTTCATCCCCCCTAAACATGTCGGGTGCTGGCAAGAAGTCGAGTCCACTTTTTGGCCAAAAAGTGGAAGTGTTTTCTCCAATTTTCAGAATTTGACACATTTGACCTTAAAATTTGAAGCACTTAGAAATGAAATCTTCAAACAAGTCACTAATCATAAAATGTAGTACTCGGAGTCTAGTTTCCAAATATCCAATTTATTTCAATACCCACATTGCACAAATTGAGTTTCAATAGGATTTTGTAAAAGCCACTATTAAAAAGTCATTTTTTTTTACCATACCATGCACGTGTACGACATCGATATTTTGACTTAAATTATAATATTTTTCTAAATGCTTTTGGGAAAAGACTTGTGACTCACTGAAGCGTGCCCTAGATATTTTTTTGTAATTTTTTATTGAATATTTTTTTTTTTTGGTTAATTTTTTATCAGGCATATTTGACATTTAGAAAAATCATCATGTACAACACGCATAAGATGACCTGAAGTTATCATTTTTTGCATTTTTTTTTTTTAAATTGAAAAGAATTGTCTGAAGTTTACCCTTGTGCAATCCGTTTGTCAAAATGTTATGTTGATCAAAAGTTATTAAAATAGTAAAAAATATTGATATTTAAAGTTTATGGACCAATTTCATCAAAAATTAATTGAAAAATAGAAAAAATAATTCAATTGTAAAAAAATTTACATATTTGGAATCTGCATTGTCTCATCTAAAATGGGTTTTTAATTTCGTTAAAAAATTCTACAAAAAAAGTCATCAGCCATATGTCAAAACTCGATTTTTTTCCCTAACATTGTTAGAACCTTCAAGTTGCAGGTCAAACCAACTTGAAGGCCTAGGTTTGGACTCCCAACGCTTTTCCCGAACCAAAATCCAAAGCAAAAACTTGACCACAAGGCCTAAAAAAATTCAAATTAAAAAAAAAGGGATCCTGATTGCTCCCTAACATTGTTAGAACCTTCAAGTTGCAGGTCAAACCAACTTGAAGGCCTAGGTTCGGACTCCCAACGCTTTTCCCGAACCAAAATCCAAAGCAAAAACTTGACCACAACGCCTAGAAAAATTCAAATTAAAAAAAAAGGGATCCCGATTTGCAATCGGGATCCTGTATTTAAAGATACGGGATCCCATTTTAAACTCGGGATCCCATTTCCTATAATTAAATCCGGTGAGAGTTGACAATGGAATGTGGATCCTGTATTTAAAGTGTGAACCCCTAAACCTGCAATTGCACAAAGATGACAAACATTGTTAGTGTTAGATCAAAATGCATACAAATATGAAGGATTCCCCACGAAATCCACCTATTTAAGCTAATATTAAGAAATGAAGAACAAACTCAAATAACATAAAAGTAAATCCTAATCTAGCCAATAGATTGATGATCCATGGGGGAATTGGTGCCAATGGAGTGTTGCAATTGGCCCTTTCCCAATTCCTATGTTGCAATGTAGATTGATGGAGAAATGGTCAAATCTCCAAAGAGATTTGAGCATAACCTTTGTCCAAATGTGAAAATATGGTGAGTGCTTGGATGAAATGAGCAAAATTAGTTCTCAATTGGAGAGAGTAACTTTGCATGTGAATTGTGGATGAAGATTGAGGAGAAGAGTCTCCAATTTATAGACTTCTATTTGGAAGAAGTGAGCAAGATTAAGCAATGTGGGACAAAGGATAATCCAATGGCATTGTGCCACTTGTCCACTTGTGGTTGGATGAGGAATGAACGCATTTTGGCCAATGTGCATGATAAATGCATAAATTTGAATTTGAAATGGTGAGTTGACTTGTTGAAGGGGGAAGAGAAGTGAAGTCAATGTCACTTGGCTCAAGGTCAAGGACATGTAAGAGGCATTGAATGCCTTGTTGGAAGGACCAAGTCCACTTGGCCTTTTTGAATTGAAAAGAGGGAATACTCTCTTTTGATACTTTGTGAGGGAAAATAGGTAAATTAATAAATCAAAGTAATTGATTTATTGTGCAATTTGCATTCTCTAGAGGATTTTAAGGAGAGAGATTAACTTAATCAATTTTTTGATTAACTTAATGAAAAATTAGGTGATGTGACAATTTAGACTTAGATTTATGAATTAATTTAAGTTAGGAATTGAGAGAAAATGATTCATCAAATAAATGACTTGATTTATTTAATCAAGGAGGAATATGTTAGATTAAATTAGATAAGATTTGATTTATTTAATTTAATAGGAGGACTTTAGAGGTTTTTTAATTAAATAAAATGATTTATTTAATTAAATAGGGATGCAATGGTTAATTAAATTAATTGATTAATTTAATCATTGAAAGAGGAAGATGTAATCCAATAAATAATGATTTACTAAATTAAGGGATAGAATGTGATGAAATGTTGAGAAAATGATTTAAGAGGAAACATTGTTAGTAATCGGGATCAGTGTGCCAAAACAAACTTTTACATTTTCCATGTCTACATAAAGATACGGGATCCCATTTTAAATTCGGGATCTCGTTTCCTATACTTAAATCCGGTGGCCATTGACAGTGGAATGGGATCCCATTCCGCTGTCAACGGTCACTTGGTTTAAGTATAGGAAACAGGATCCCAAATTTAAAACGCAATCCCGTATCTTTAAATATGGGATCCCGATTTGTAATCGGGATCCCGTTTTTAAAGATACGGGATCTCGTTTTAAACTCGGGATCTCGTTTCTCTGTCAACTATGTTTTTTTAAATACTGTCAATTTTTATTGTGAAGTCTGCAAATTCACATGTACGGCTGAGAACAGTAAAATTGCTCTATTTTTTTCATTGAGCATTTTTTTTATAGGTGCTGACTTGCTTTTTTGATAAATTTTTTCAAAAGAGGCATGAAGAAATTAGTTTTAAAGTAGAACTGTGCTAGTTTCCGACTTGTTTTTTTGAATCGGATTTTTTGAAGAATTTCACTATTTACATTCATTTGTTCTTGAGAATTTTATAATCATGGGAAATAAATTTCGTAATAAGAGGAGGAAGACATTGACTCCTGAAGAAATTGAAGCAAACAGAGACAAAGAGAAAGAAGAATGAGAATTAAATCAATGAATGATGGGGGAGCATCCAATTCCACAACTATCGAAGATGTAAACATAGAGGAGACAATGGTTGTAGATGAAGCAAATTTGCAGGAAGTCAATTGGGAGAAGAATATGATTATACAATCAAGTCCTACTATGTCTTCAAATCCCTCTTTCAATGCTATGGATAATGTTTCAATATGCACAAATCCAGGTACGTCTTCAAATCCACATGTTAGTGAATTTGTAAATTTGTATGTAGAAATTTTACAAGATGCTGGACTTAACGATGTTGACATTGATAATATTCAGAGAGATGAAAATTTTATAGAATTTGTTGAAAATGATAGTGAGAATGATCCTTTTGTTGAAAATGAAATTGAGAATAATCTTGTTATTGAAAATGAAAACAAAAACCGTTTTGTTGATGTAAATGAAAATGAAAACCGTTTTGTTGGTGAAAATGAAGATGAAAATGTAAATCATTTTGAAGTTGAAAATGAAAACGAAAATGAAAATGAAATTGAAGATGAAAATGAAGATGAAAATGTAAATCATTTTGAAGATGAAAATGAAAATTAAATTGAAGATGAAAATGAAGATGAAGATGAAAATCTAGAATGTGATGTTGAATTTAATGAAAATACTTTTTTTTTAAATTGAAAGTGGTGTTTTTGATAATCTTCCTGGTCAAATTTCTTGGAGGCAGATAAGAACACATGCAAATAAAATATACAATGAATTCTTTTATCTTAAAAAACTTACAATTCAATGTCAACTAATGATGCAATTGATGAAAATGCAAAAAATGAGGAAAATAATGAAAAGGTTAGGCTTTTCTGTTAAACCAAAAAGAAAAGATCAATCATTGAAACATACTATGTGTACTATTGCTAGTTCCATTCAATCAATTGGAAAAAATAGTTGATCCAAAGAGAAAAATGCAGCAAGAAGAGCGATAACAACTGCTATAGTTAATAAAGCAACTTTGAATAAAATAATGGTAAGAAATATTAGTGAAGTTTTAAAAATACATCCTAAAACATTGCTAAGAGTGGCAAAAAGAAGAATAATTATAGAAAATGATCCTATCAAGTAATGTTGGAGTTTTAGTGGTCGACACCCGAGGTCTGATATGAAATTGAATGTTGAAATTAAATCTTTGATTGAAAAATATTGGCATGAAAATACTAGGGTTTCATCTAATGCTAGAGATGTTTTAAAATTAAGGGTGGGGTCCAAAGTTTGCGATCTTCACCGAAAACACTTATTAGATACAACACAAACTGAATTTTATAGAAAATTTTGTGGTGATTTAGTGTTACCCGGTAATATTAGGGTATGTGCAGGATCATGATGGGCCAAAAAGTGGTGATATGTAAGCCATATGATGGCCCATGTGGCTGATGACTTTTTTCTTATTGGAGTTGAGAAGATACAACACCACAAAAGCCCAAAAGATCTTTGCAAGCAAATAACCTGTTACAAGGAGAAGCAAAGAGAAGCAACAAAGGAAATGCTCAAGAATGTGGAGCAATGTATTCACCTAAAAATGTAAAATGAATAATGATACAAAAGATAGTTTTCAACTACATATAGATGAAAACCCTAAAAAGGAAAACCCTAGGCTTGCACAATAATAATTAATAAAGTAATTAATTATTATGCACCTAATGTTAGCTTAAGTGAAAAGAGGTAAAAGGGAACTTTACGTAATTAAACAAATATTGTTTAATTAATAAAGTAAATACCCAATTACTCTAACAACCACCCTTAAGATAGACATAGGGAGAAGCTAAAACCTAGAAGAAGCTACTGAAAGCAAAAGTAATGGGTCCTGACAACAAGGCCAGATTAGGTACCTATGTACAAAATCAATGCAAACTAAATGAAATGGAGTAAAGGAGAAAACCCAGTGGGAACAAAAATCCTCCCCAAAATAGAACGCAAGGAAGGAATGCAATGCACTAATAAAAGAAGGATAGGAGGTGGATAACATGATACCCCCCATAGACAACTTCTATCATATAAGTACATGTACAATGATCTCCATAGGAGAGATAGAAAGAGAGAAGAAGGCCCCCCCACAATGAAAAAACTCCTATCACAATGGTAGATGCCTAATGTAGAATCCAAAAGGAGATCTTGAAGCAACAAATGATATTCCTCCCCTTGGGAAGAACCGGAACCATGGACCTGTATTGAAGAAATCCTGTGAAGAATGATGAACCAATCTGCCCATCTGAAGATGTGTGCCATAATAGGATGCTGAAGAGTCTCACTGTCTGAACTAAAATAAATAATGCCAAATCCAAATTGATGTGGAGAATAATAAAATGCAACCTTTGAATGCATGGATAATGGTGGGCGAACAGTGATAACCTGACTGTCAAGGTAGAGGAGATGAATGTCCTCAAAATAATCCTCCAAATCTGCAATATAGGACTCAACAAACAAGAAAGATATGTCTACAACATAAGAGTCCAAAGTAGCTATGTCTGGAAGATGTATGATTCTCTGCTACACTGAATCAAGAACAATAAGAGATGCTGATGAAGTCTCAGTTTGAAGAGTAGGAACTATGAGACACACCTCTGATCCATCAGAATAAGTAAGGGTGTCTAAATACTCAAGCTCCTATAAAGTATCATGATCAAATGGTGTATTCTCTCACCAAGCAATGAGTATGAGACAATCTAAAGCAGGATCCTCTGGGAATGGAGATAGAATAGGGTCTCCATAGATCTCCCAAAGACGTGTCCAAAGTGGGTGAGGACAATCAATGTCCAATATAACCAACACAGTGTCATGATCAACACTAGACAATATAAGTCCTACTATGTGATTTCTAATAGTATACCATGCTAATCTGCCCTCTAAAGTTGTTGGTTCAGGTATGAGATCATACAAATAAGGCAAAATATTAAGCCACCTACAATGTGTAAGTATACCCTTTGCCCATGACTCATAATTACCCCATTCTAGAAGAACAACTAAAGGGTGAGTAGAGAAACCCATGATAACTTTTCAAATGAAAAATTCAGAGACTAATGATCCCTACAATGATAAAGCATATCAACATAACCCATCCAACGTAAACAAACCCTATGTAGGAGCCAAGACGACCAAGTAATTGAGCAAAGTGTAAAAAAACACAAAGCTAAATAAAAAATACCTAGTAAATATTCTAGTAAAATAGACTATAAATCTAGAAAGAGCACTCTAACACCTTTCCAACACCTATTCATTTGTGCAAAATGGAGTTCGGACGCAAAAGATACGCCCCTTGGAGTGAAAAAACAAAGTTTTGACTTTGACTAAAAAAAAGACTGCAAAACTTCAAAATCAGGAAAAATTACCAGTACCAATAGAATGGCACCAGAACCAGCTTTCCAACGATATCTTGTTTGCGAAAATTCGAGAAAAAATGCCCATTCTACACTCGATTTAGCGCAAGCTACTCCAATGTGCAAAAAAAAATTGTTCACAGCCCTCAAGGGCTAAAGTATTCGGCCCCTGGTCATGTGGACAACCAGGGGGCTGGTGGTTGTAGGCCCATGGTCACCCATGTGACCGGGCAGTGGGGGTTTGAAGCCTGCGGGGGCTGGCGGGGCTGACTCAATTCGGCGAGCCTGGCGGCAAGCTCAGTGTCAGTGGGTTCGCGTCGGCGGGCTCGGTGTCGGCGGAGTCGGTAGGGAGCTCGGTGGGTAGAGTCACAGGGGAGCTTGGCAGACAGAGCCAGTGGAGCACGGAGTGGTGGATGCTAGGTGGAGCGCGGAGCAGCGGCTGACAGGGGTGGCTGGGCGGAAGGCGATCGAGCGTGGGCGGCGCGAGGGTGGTCGGGTGGTGGCCGTCGGGTGGCCAAGCGGTGGTACAACCGAAGTATGCACGCAGTGCAAAAAATTAATCAAAAAACCTTTGTTTTTTATTTTTTTAATATTTTTTTTGCATTTTTTTTTTTTTCTGAGGGATCGTACAGCCAAACCCTAAAAAAAAATTTGCAACCATGGTTGACTATGGCCAAAATCAATGAGTTCACAATTGATTTAGGGGTTTTTGGGTGCTACAAATCCAATGGCACTGTCCATTTAGGCCCAAAGTGAACCCAAAATAGGAGTATGCTGAATCCACCCAAAAAAAATTTAGAACCCTAGATTTGCTTCCAATGCAAAAATCTCAAAATAAGAACAAGCAGCTACAAATCTGAAGCTCTGATACCATGTTGGAGTTGAAAAGATACAACACCACAGAAGCCCAAAAGATCTTTGCAAGCAAATAACCTGTTACAAGGAGATGCAAAGAGAAGCAACAAAGGAAATGCTCAAGAATGTGGAGCAATGTATTCACCTAAAAATGTAAAATGAATAATGATACAAAAGATAGTTTTCAACTACATATAGATGAAAACCCTAAAAAGGAAAACCCTAGGCTTGCACAATAATAATTAATAAAGTAATTAATTCTTATGCACCTAATGTTAGGTTAAGTGAAAAGAGGTAAAAGAGAACTTTATGTAATTAAACAAATATTGTTTAATTAATAAAGTAAATACCCAATTACTCTAACATTTCTTACCCAAAATTGATGAAATGAAAAGGGTTTTTAGAGGAGATTCTCGAATTTCCACCAATATAAATTATGCTTTACTTTGAATTTAATAAATAATTATTATTCATTTTCTATTACAATTACGAATAAAGTCCTCATTGATAGGCTGATTGAAAAATATCTATAACATTCAAACAATGTCACATTTTTTAAATCTGAAACATGCGTCATATTATATGCTTTGCATACTATAGGATTTTAAAAAATAAAATTGAATTTCATGAATTTTTGACCAAGTTAAGGTGGTTAGACAAACGAGCTTTTATATTTTCTAAAAGTTGCAATAAAAAAATCATAATTAATTATTTACTTGGAAAAAAATTATAAAAAAATATGCATCACATCGGGACATGAGTCCTCTACTTATATCTAAAATATTATAAAAAAATATTATCATTTTACTATGGTTAGGGTGGTCAGACAGACACCTACTTCTTATTTTTACCTTGAAATTTAAATACTACTGCATTGAAATTTTAAATTTTCACCAAATCGATTTTTTTTTTTAAATAAAGGTCTAGTAGTTTAGAAACTACATTCAGTTTGCTACAGATTCTATTTTTACACTTTTTTGAAATTAATATCGATAACTTATTCAAATTTTTACGTCAAGTTGTCTAACTCTCATTTTCTGTCTTTTTATTGCCACTTAAGGGCCTGCTTTTTCCATGATGATCCTGCACATACCCATTAAAATAAGTCAAAGGTCTTTTGAAAAATGTAAACCATGGTATGTAAAAATTAATAAGCAATGAATATCTTGTTGTTGTAAAACACATGTTCAATTTCGTTATTTTTATGATATTTTTCGATATATACGTTGTACCTTGCATACTAACGCGATTATACAGGAATGCGGTATTAATATGCCACCTGAAGCAATAAGGGAATTTATTTCAAATTTGTTTTGTGAAAGATCTAATGGTAAATTGTTTTAATTAAGTTCTTGTATTTCTAGACAATGCATTGACTGTGGAAACCTTTCATTCTTAGGAATTTGTATGCATAAAAGTGTTGATAATGATTTTGGACAACAATTAGTAGAAGTTAAAAGATTTAAGAATGTTCACTATTCTTTAAAAGATGGACAAATAGGAAAGTGTTGTGATTTAGTTACAAAAAAAGTTAGTGTGCATGCATTCATGAGTGAATTTAAGAATAAGATATTACCAAAATATATCATGCACTCTCAACATGCTCGATGGCTTGATGGCCAATTTCGTGCATGTAGAAACACATTTCCAATTGGTACTATACTTTCAGTGGTTGATTTTGCAAAAAATTATACTCTAGCTCCGCAAGTGGAAATTCAATCACAGTATTATAATTCAGTGCAAGTGGCTATGTTTGTCCATATTGTTTATAGACATGCAAATAATAGCACTGAGGATGATAGAAAAGTTCTGAGGGAGTATCATTTTTATTTGAGTGACAACCGATTACACTCATCAGAGTTTGTTCAATATTGTTTCAGTATATTTTACAAAAATCTAAGAGAAAAAGGAATCTATATGAAAGAACCGCATATTGTCAGATAATTGTATGGGGTAGTTCAAAAATGCTCGAATGTTCTATTGGTTAAGTAGGACTCACAAAGAACTTAATGTCCAACATATATGGAGTTTTTTTGAAGCTGGGCATGGTAAAGGAGAACATGATGGAGTTGGTGCGTGTGTCAAAAGAATTCTTGCTAGAGAACAATTAAAATTTGAAGATGCAGTAAAATTTAAAGATGCACGTGGGATTGTCGATTGGTGTAATACAATATTATCTACACCTGGTTTGAGTGAGTACTCTAGATTTCATCTTTTCTTTTGGTTGGTTGAAGAAGATAACATTGTACCGAGAGTTGATTGTGAGACAATTAGTGGATCTAATAAATTGCATTCATTTAGGAGTTTGACAGCAAGCACATGGACTATCTAGACAAGGGAGCTTGCATGTTTTTTCCAATTTTGCATCTTAGGAGATTGGGAAGCATGTGAAAATACATAATGGGTTGAAAAGTGGGAACAAAGATCGTTGACACCTTCACAAGCACATGATCAATATGAAAGAACTATTGAAGAAACTGATCAAGTGTTTGCATCTAAAGACTATGACCGTGTTTCAGACCTTGTACAAGAAGGTAATTTAAGTCAATTTATTTCATTTAATTTCTCTTTATTAAGTTATTTTGTAATACTGATTTTTTTATATTGATATGTGCAAGTTATTAAATCATTTTTTGTTTGCAGGACATGTGTATGTTGTTGTTGCACCTGAGTGGAATGAAGAGCAAACATAATATTGCTTGGCTCGTTGTGTGGAGAGTAAACATAAGTTAATATCACCTAGAGAAGATGATGATGGCTATCATTATCCAACAGGTACCATGACCCCCTTAAGACACCCCCTTAAGCAAATCTTGATAACAATTTTTTTGATCCCCTTAAACAATATTTTAGAACAATTTTTTCATCTCATTAAGAAATATTTAAGAGCTTATATGATGATTGTTTTCATATTTTCCAATAGGATCAGTTGTGGTTGTTGGCACTTGGCTACAAAAATACCTAGCAAGGAAGAATAGTCTACCTACATTTGAAGATTATGAACCGCATACAAAAAAATACATTATTCACATTTAGTGGTGGCAACAAATATAAAACTAGATGAGTATTGCGGAAGACTTGCAAATAAAGTGTTATGGACAATTTCTATGGAAGAGCATGAGACAATCATAGATGCATTACAAAAAAGAGAGGATGCAGAAGGTACAATGGAATAAGTAAATACAGGTAAATATAGTTTAAGTTTTATATTGTCTTTTTAAATAGAGGTAATTATTAGTAAAAATATATTTAAATACATGTTTTGATTACATATTGATATTGCTTGTACATTAATAGTTTAAATTGATTTATTATCCTTTTTTTGTATCCTTAAGCCATCATTGCATTGATCTCATACTTTGAAACAAAAAGGAGAGGATGCATGGATTCAACCTACACATGTGTGGAATACTTTTAAATGCAGGTACTTGAGTTGTGTACATATAGTTAGTTTTATATAAATTAAATTATGTATGTTTTGATGATTTCATTGATATTGCTTGTACCTTTTTGATATTAGGTGGTGTGAAGACCTAGTACATTCTGGGCATGAGTTTGAGATGTTCTATAGATGGAATATCCAAATTTTGTAAACGTTGTTTTGAGATGACATATATGTACATATATGTCCTTGTATGTCTTCAAATCACTAAATTTCATGCATACATTATTGTTAAATCAATTATATCTTTAAGATGTTGTATTATGAGCCCTTATGACATTCCCTTAAGACATTGTATTATGACCCCTTAAGACATCCCCTTAAGACATTGTATTATGACCCATTAAGGCATCCCCTTGAGACATTGTATTATGAACCATTAATACATTATATTATGAACCCTTAATACATTCTATAATGAACCCTTAATACATCCCCTAAGACATTCTATTATGAACCCTTAAGACATCCTTTTAAGGCATTCTATTATTAACCCTTAAGACATCCCCTAAAGACGTCATAAATTATGATTTATTGACTAATTATTGATTGACGTGAATTGAATAAGTTCATTGACTAATTATAGCTAATTATTGAATGTACATATCATTTATGAGATCACTAAATTTGTAAACTATAAATATTAAAATGTCCTATTAATTTCAACTTTAATTTCATATTTATATTTAATTTCACATTAATGTCCTATATTAATATCTTGACTATGAACATAAAATGCATAAATGTATATGTGTAAATTAAAATTTCAAACAATAATAAAGTCCATAATTTCTATAAATATATTAAGTGCATGAAAAAAAGTCCATCATAGTACAACCCATGAACTAAAGTCCAACTAAGTACTCAAGAACCATGAATTATAAAGTCCAATAGAGTACGTGACAAACCAAAAATATAGTCCACAAAATAAACAAATATAACCCACAAAATCATGTTTCTAGGTCATGTATTGACTCTATAATCAAGAGACTTATTCGCGCCATGCAGACTATGCAGATGACCTGAAACACGCTGTACAAGAGAAAGATGAAATCATATGTAAGACAATGAAAAATAATTTAATGACAATTTAATTTATAATTCATCATATTAAAATTAAATTACTGTCATATTTGGGTTTGGATGCTCTACTACACCTGAAGCAACCTCTACATTCTCTGAATCAATCTACACAAACAAAACAAAAAAAATTGAAATTAGATTCACAAGTCTACAATTAAAAATGATTTAATTGAAATTAATTTATAATTTATCATATTTTAATTTTACCATATCCATAGGTTGTGCACCCTCTTCTGCAGGACATGTTTGTACATTCTCAACTACTAGATGTGTCACATGCTATAAAAGAAAAAGCATTTAAAACATGTATTAGCTCAAATTATATTAATATTCAATTTGAAATTTAAAATTATTTAGTTATATATTCACAATATATAATTTATAATTGAATTTAAATATAATAAAAATTTTAAATTACCATTTGATCTGGAGCCTACTCCACATGCCCTCCTAGAGGTGTAACTATGTCTAGGTCAGGGCTGAAAGTCGTACTAACAAAGTCCTACAAGATCAAAGTTAAAGCATGTACATACTTGAATTAGGTAAATATATATATATATTCAATTTTGCACATTTTGTGTAGAAATTTATTTAAACAAACTGAAAATCAGAGGCCTCACGAGTAACTGCAGAATCTAATGTTTGCATGATGCCCATTCTGATTGTGGTATCAACCTAGGCAGACATGTAGACACATGTAACACAAGCTTAAAATATTTTCAAGTGTACATGCACATTTCATATATATAGTGAATTAAAAATTCATAATTGTAACTATACTAATGTAAGTTAAAAAATTTACAATATAAATGTACTTGCCCCTGGTCTATGACAACGAATAGTGGAGGAGTGCTCGACAACCCCTTAGGTGGAATCGATGTGGAAGCTGATTGACTCACCTAAACCAACATTAATATTTCAAACATATATGTTATTCTATTATAAATTTAGAACTCAAGTTAAAAATCATTTCATTTATAATTTAAAAAATTGAAATCAAAATACCCCATAAGGGTTGCTGATTAGGACTGGTGTCGATGTATGTACTCATCGAACGAATGATTTCCCCATCATTACTATAGTCTATACACCAAATAGTTTGATTGTTAAAATGTATTGCAAACTTTACTTTGATATATGCATTCATCAAAATTCTGATAAAATGAATGTGTAGATGCATATTTATACCTGTGTACCGGTGTCCTCAGGATGTTCGCCTCTTGTAAGAAACTCTACAAGTGAACTGATGTGACCAAATGAACCACCATAATCTCCATGTCCACCCGAACTAGGTGTGGCCTGATCAGGTCCATAGCATAGTTGATGGAAAATGGTACATACATGTGGGATGGGCCTCAACACTCCTGGAGTGGTACTTGGACTAGCTCCATAGAACACTCCTACATCATCATCTCTATGCTCCCCACTTGCTATCGCAGAAGCATGCTGATCAAGGTCTCCTACAAGTGTACTAAGGGAGCCTAATGTCAAGACCATAGATCGATGATGCATAGGTGTAGGAACGAGAGGACTAGGGGCAACAACAAGGGGTTGTGCATGCACAGGGCATTCGGGATCAACCCTTACCCCTAACCTTTGTTGTGGCATGCCGCCACCAACACCCTGAAATGATTTAAAATCAAAATAATTGGGCTTGTGCCCCATAAAAAACTCTACATATAATTTCCTCAAAAAATACAATGGGCACTCCCAATTAGCATGTGGGGGACTATAAAAAATCATATACCATCGATCCCAAAAATGTGCACCCATCTGTGGATGTATGCACCACCTCATGGATATTCTAGATTTGTTGGCAGGAATGGGTTGTCGAGTAACGGGGTTGAGAAAGTAGGGGGCTAGGTGGGCTTTTGCTATTTTAAGGTCTAATATTTCTTTATAAGAGAGACCATCAACATAAAATTGTCTCATTTGTTCTCTGTCTTGTCTATGCCTATCTAGATCAAAATCAATGGTCCTGATGGCATTCACAACATTCTGCATTGCAGATGCAAAACATCTAACATGGGGTGGAAGCAATGCTTGACTCTGCATAGCATTGATTTGATTTTGTATCAATCCAACCTGATCATTTATGCGTACTCGTAAGCGAGCCTCATTAGATGCAATAGGTTGTGGAGGTGGAGGTGGAGGGGGAGGTGAAGGTGGCTGAGCTGGTGGATTGATGATATCATCAATATTAAAATCATCCATGATATGAGATATAAGTGTGCATCTACATTAAATTATACTAAATTAACATACAAACTTAAAAAATTACAAGAAATAGTTAAATTTGAAACACACATGCAAATTTGTTTAAATATGATACATGCATACATATATTAAGATCATATAAAATTGAAACACACATATACATTGATTGAACTTGATCAAGTAAACTATGTACATACATTTAAATTTAAAAAAAACCATGCATTTAATATACATACATTTAACATGTACATACATTTAAAATAAAAAATACCATGCATAATTTGCATGCATACATCATTAAAGTAAACTATGTACATACAAATTTCAAAATTTAACAACTATATGTGTAATTTTAATACATGTATACATAGTAAACAATAAAATTGAAACATTCACAAAAAGCTCATTTTATGTCTAACGCATGTATATATATCCATCTAGAACCATCCATCTAAAAATATCCATCTAGAAACAAAATCATAAATTCACATCACACAAAATATCCATCGTTCACCAAATTCATCACACAAAATATCCATCGTTCACCAAACTCATAAATTCATAACTATTTAAGACCATTGTCTTAATTTAAAAACTATTGTGGCTTTCTATTGCATCTCTTCATTTATTTGTGTTTTTCCTTTTCAGAATCAGAAGTTCTCCTCTCCTCTAGCCATTGTCGATGCTCATCTAAGATCCCATCCATAGCCCTGACAACATCAACAATGGTTTGCATCCTAGATGCAATCATCCTCATAGGTGGTGTGAAAAATTCTTCATTTTGAATAATGTTAATTTGATCTTGGATGGTTCTAACATTGGAATTGATTCGTGCTTGCAAATGAGCACCATCGATTTCAAGTGGTGGAGGTGGGGGGTTATGAGGTGGAGTGGGTGGAGGTGGAGGTGAAGGTGGTGGAGATGGAGGGCATGGAGGTTGATTGTGGATATTATTGAATTGATCCATGAGATATCTAGAAGATATGAGAGAACCTGCATTAGATTTGTAATTTCAAAATGTAAGATACATGTTTAGGATTTATACCCTTAAACCATTCAATATAAACGGCCTAATTGAATACATATGATAAAATAAACTTTTAAGCCTCATTTATGTCTAAGGCAAGTTACTTGAATGAAAATACAATTAACTATTAATATTAGAAAATTTATGAATGTTATAGGGTTTATGGTTTAGAGTTTAACATAGATCCCCTTAAGCCATCCTACCACCCTAAACCGTAAATTAATCAACCAAGATCATGACAAAATAACATGGCTTAAGGGAATAAAATTTGGTGGAGTTGCCTAAGGCAACCAAATTTGATTTTAAGGTCCTAAGACAAAATGAATGCTTTAGTGAAGAACATTTTCTTGTGGAACAATTGATTGAGATAGGTCTTGTTTCAAATATCATTCATATTATAATCTTGCACAATCTTGTTATTGTTAAATTTGGTTGCCTAGTTTATGAATATTTTTTTATTTTATGAATAGATTGACTATTTCCATAATAGAAACACATAATTATGTGTGATTAAGATTGAGTTTGATGTATATTTTAGCTGGATGCTTTTTTAATTGAATATAAGATTATTTTATTTAATATTTTTTTCATTAATATTGAACTCACTTAAATGAATTTTATGATATAAAACATGTATAATATAAAATTAGTTAATGTTGAATTGAAAGTATTTTATTTTAGATTGTTTGTAATTGAAAGAACCTAAAAGAATTTAGATAAAATGAATGCTTTGGTGAAGAACACTTTCTTGTGGAACACTTGATTAAGATAGGTCTTGTTTCAACTCACCAACCTAGATCATGAAATATCATTCATATTATAATCTTGCACAATCTTGTTATTGTTAAATTTGGTTGCCTTGGGCAACTTCACCAAATTTTAAGAAATTATTTGATCCCATTAAGAAATGTCATATTAGGACCCCTTAAGACATTGATTTATGATCTAGGGTGATAGGACGGCTTAAGGGGATCTATGTCTAGTGAGGTCCTTGGACAAAATAACATGGCTTAAGGGAATAAAATTTGGTGGAGTTGCCTAAGGCAACCAAATTTGATTTTAAGGTCCTAACACAAAATGAATGCTTTAGTGAAGAATGTTTTCTCATGGCACAATTGATTGAGATAGGTCTTGTTTCAAATATCATCCATATTATAATCTTGCACAATCTTGTTATTGTTAAATTTGGTCGCCTTGGGCAACTTCACCAAATTTTAAAAACTTCTTTCATCCCATTAAGAAATTTCATATTAGGACCCCTTAAGACATTGATTTACGATTTAGGGTGATAGGATGGCTTAAAGAGATCTATGTCTAGTGAGGTCCTAGGACAAAATGGCATGGCTCAAGTGAATTAAATTTTATTGAAAAAATGATTTCTTTAGCCTGTTTAGGGTTTACAGCTTTGAGTTTAGGGTTTACGGTAATACGATGGCTTAAGGGGATCTTTGTTGTAAGGTTCTACTACAAAATGGCATGGCTTAAGGGAATCAAATTTGGCTTAAGGGGATATTTGTAGTAAGGTTCTACGACAAAATGACATGGCTTAAGGGAATCTAATTTGGTGGAGTTGCCTAAGGCAACCAAATTTGATTATAAGGTCCTAAGACAAAATGGATTCTTTAGTGTTGAGGGTTTAGATTTTAGAGTTCAGGGCTTAGGGTTTAACAAACTTAGGGTGAAGTTTGGGTGGCTCTTGGAATAATGGACTTGCAAGTTAGTGCCTAGTTTCTAAATATATTTTTATTTTATGAATAGATTGACTATTTCCGTAATAGAAACACATAATTATGTGTGATTGAGATTGAGTTTGATGTATCTTTTAATTGGATGTTTTTTTAATTGAATATAAGATTATTTTATTTAATATTTTTTCATTAATATTGAACTCACTTAAATGAATTTTATGATATAAAACATGTATAATATAAAATTAGTTAATGTTGAATTGAAAGTATTTTATTTTAGATTGTTTGTAATTGAAAGAACCTAAAAGAACTTAGAAAACAAAAATATTTAGATTATTTAGTGTCTAGATAACTAGTGCAAAAATTTAAATCCTAGACCAATACTCTAAGTACATATGGTAAATCCTAAACCATGGATTTAATCATTAAAATTTTAAAATTTAAATTCAAAATTTTCCATCCCTTACACATTTACTAAAACATTATGAGCCGACTGAACTTGCTTAGTATTCAAAGGCATTCAATTGTCTTTATTTTATCATTTAATTACACTTGATCATTATTCACAAAAGGTTTCATCGAAATACCACATTTCTTCTTAAGTAGTTCAACTTCAATTCAAGAACCCTAGATCCCTAGATGAAGCTAGATTTTTAATTTAATCCTCACTTAAGGTTTTGAATAGACCCTAGATGAAGTTAGATTTAGAATAGACTGATTATTTGACCTAAAATTAATTATCAAAATTCATATAAAAGATAGTTCTAAATGAAAATTCATATAGCAATAATTAACTCATTTCACAAAAAATGGAAAGTTTTTCTAATCTAATTATAATTTGACATTGAAACTAAAATTTAACATATCATTTTATCCATACAATGCAAATCAAATTTAAAACATTTAAGCAATGCAAAAGAATTAAAATAGTTGATGGAAAATTTTTAGTTTATTTCAATTTCTAGGGTTTTGAAATGCAAATTTTTTGTTTTGTTTCAATTTCTAGGTTTTTGAAATGCAATTTTTTTTGTTTCATTTCAATTAGGGTTTAATGCAATTTTTTTGTTTCGTTTCAATATCTAGGGTTTTAAAATGCAATTTTTTTGTTTCGTTTCAATTAGGGTTTTGAAATGCAATTTTTTTGTTTTGTTTCAATTAGGGTAAATTTTCAATTTATTTCAATTGCTAGGGTTTTGAAATGCAATTTTTTTGTTTCGAAATCAATTTTTTTTTTCATTATATATATATATATATATATTTTTTTGTTTCATCAAATAATTCAAGTTTCAAAAGTAAAATTTTGTTTCTAAAATACAATTCAAGTTTTTATTCTGTGTCTATTGAAAATTTTAACAATTTGACGTATTTTTTAATCTATTTCTAAAATTTCTTATTTCAAAAATAACATGAAATAAAATGGAAATAAAATTTGAAATAAATATTGCTAGAAACAGTAAATTTAACAACCATTTCAATTTCGAATGTTAAAAAGCAAAAAAAAAAACGGAAGAATGTGGGTACATGGAGGTCTTCTGGTAGTCACTATCACTCACAAACCGGGATCCCGTGCGCGTAGGCGAAAATGAAGTTTTCTTCATTTAAAAAAAAAAAATAGTCAGAAGAAAAGGGATCCCGATTTGTAAATAACGGGATCCCGATTCTTACAAATCGGGATCCCGTTATTTACAAACCGGGATCCCGTTTCCTCTCCGCCGGTTCAAGACCCTCTAGCAAATAGGATCCTGTTTTTTAAAAAGTAGGATCCCATTTTCGATTAAGGCTCGGGATCCCGAACCATAACGATCCTGATTTTTATAACTCAGGATCCTGTTTTTGCTTAGCCGATTTCATTTTTTTGACTAATGCAAAAACTTCCACTTTTCGTGGACCCAACTTCGAGCTTTCACCCTGTCATTTCACCCAAATTCAAAATTCAAATTGGCACATTGACCAAAACTTGCATATTCCTCATCCTCTCAAATCCCGACAAGTGGCATCTTGTCATTGGCTTATGAATGATCCCACATTCATCAAAATCTCTCTCTTTCAACCTTGAATCTATAAAACCAAGGCTTTTCAACAACACAACACAACACAATTTGAGAAGAACCCAATTTGATGCACAATCTTGGCATTTGCATCATCATCTTTCATTTTGGCAATCTTGCTTAAGTTTGATCTTTCTTATGCTTTTACTTAGTGTTTTGTTTTAATTTATCTTGTTGGCTTAGGAATGATCAAATATTTCATAGGGATGCTCTATTTGGTTTGCTTTGATTTAATTAACAATATTAATGTTTGTTGTTTTTTGAGAAAATGCACAAAAGGCATCCACAAATTTGATTGTTCGAGACACTTAATATATTTGAAGTGTTACTTAGACTAGACCTTGTGACCTCTTGCCTGCAACAAGATGCTTTGGCCAATTGAGCTAGGCCCTCCGCCCTGAATTTGGAAGTATCTTCAATAATGAGGTCAAATTGAGATTTTATTTATTCTATTTGAAGTGAAAACCTTGATCTCTTTTTAGTTGTTGATAATTATAATTTTTTCAACCATACTAATTGTGTGAGTCATATGACTTCACCTATTTACATCATACATTTTATTTTTTAAATGTGTTCAAAAAGATTTTTATTTAAATATATCCATAAACGTAGGTATATATATATGTACACATAATTTTGATTCAAATGTGATTTTTTGAATGGTTTCAATATTTAGATAACTAAAGACCTAATGTGCTTGTAACATTTATACTATTTGTGCTCCTAAATCAAGCGTATTGTGGACTTAATCAAAATCATTTCCATAGTGCAAGAATAAGGTTCTACATTGAATACAAGGATATCAATGATTAATAAATTATTTAAACAATAATTATAATATACAAGGTAGGAGAAAGTTCCATACCCTAACACAAATAAAATATATTTGGTAAGTCAAACATTTAAATAGACATTTGAGAAATTTGTTATTGTCAATATGCATAATTAGAACTTCTCTATATTTTTAAAATGTCAGTTCGAATTTTCTATATTTATGATTTAATATGGTAGAAGAACTGGTTCTCTCTTTCAATACAAAATTATCAGGATCTGATAAGCTATGACTGCAACAATTAGAGTATAGAGGGGAAACGGAGTTTGAAACGTACCAGAAATGGGAGTAAAATATGGTTTGAAAAATACCTCCTAGTGACTGATGCATAGTTCATTAATCGCAATATACTCAGTCGTAGGGGCCTCAGCGTCCATCAATGGCATGGGTGGGAGAAAAAATTGCTATGTTCACCTACAGAAATTTAAAATATTTATAATGTAAAATGAAAAATTGTAAAGCTTCTGGTGAAATATCTATTTGTTTAGTTTAAGCAGCAACAGTTAAGCAATTCTATTGCTATCATTGTGCAGTTAGTGGTAGCCTTATATGTCACTATATGAATATTTCGCAGTTTGCTCGGATATCTAATGCCACAATCTAAGAAAATTTTATAACCATAGAAGGTTAACCAAAAGAATAGAAACATTTGACAAACTAATGACAATGAATGTGACCCAACATGGTACAACAACAGGTCAAAGCTTAGAGTTTGGCAAACAAGGGCAGACAGTGATATTTACATCTTTTGCCTGACTAAGCTGTGAAGTTCTTGACTAGTCTTTCCTTCTGGTAGGAACCAAAACTCCAGTTACACATCTACTTCGAAATTAACCTAGCCTTCTGTAATAAAACAAGGTTACCAAATATTTTTTGATTCATCCAAATCTATTTGGAAAGAAAGAAAAGTAAAAGAAACACTAAAAATAAATACAGAAATGTGTAATTTCACAGCAATATAAGGCTACAAGCGTTGCAATTGCACTGTAGCTTTTCTGGGTCAATTATTTATTGTCCATATACTCCATTCAAAGCCCAAAAGCGGCTTAAAAATCTTGATATTTTCAATACGGCTGTACCTTGAAGTATACAACTTTCAAATATCTGCAACTCCAAATCTTATAATGGAGGATCTCTGTGTAAAAACGTATAATTGGCCACCTAAATGACAATTACGAAAATATACAGATAGCCACTCAAACACAAAGTAGTATCAGGAAAATAAGGGGAACTGTATATGTTACAGTTGATAATCTACATCTTTTTGCAACCTAAATCTATCAGTTCTCACAATGTCGACTTCGAATTATGCTGGGCAATGCCCCGCTCATAATCATCATAGAGAAATAACAAGCAAGTTTCAGAAGCAATGAGATCTAATATATAAGACTATGATGTTATGATTAAAAAAATCCGCATCATCATAACTTGGAACCCTTGCTTATTGCATTATAACAAAGCATTTTCCTTATTAACTTGTACGAACATGGGGCTACTGTTAGGTATTAGCAACAAGGGTTTTATCTGTCACTAGAGAACCTCTCAGCCCGACTTATAACACAGACACACACAGATACTATAGCGGAGCCAAATACTTAACTGATGGGATATACCATCTTATTTGCAGTAACTGTAAGTAGACCACATAACCCTCAAACCATAGAAAGACCTCTAAGACATCCTTAGAAGGATGCTAAGACACAGATCCTACAGAAAATACCCAAACTAATTATATGTAAAAATTATGCATTTCTAACCCCGATGGCCACCTCCGCCTGGATCTGTGGAAGGACCAGCGCCGTGCTTCTTAAAGCGCTGGAGGAGAGGCGGATTGTGAGTAATTGATCCCACCAACAGCCTCCCATGATGATGAATATAGTACTGATGTGGATCCTCTGTTGCAGCCCACATTGATATGTTGCCGTTACTGATAGGGGATTGATCTGCTAAGCCTTGTTTTAAAACAGAGAACTTTTCACCCTCACTTTCTCTGTACTTGAGCAGATAAGTCTTGAGCTGCTCTGCATGTGTTTCGAATCCAAGAGAAGACATGGCAGATAGCAGATCCTCGCCGTTGATGGTCTTCCGTTTCTCCTTTTGACACTTGAGAGAAGCCTCCGCGGTGACAAAGGCTACGAACTCGGAAGCACACTCTTGCATGGTATCCTTGGCTTCTTTCGAGACCTTTGCATTGGGAGGAAGGATCTTACGCATGATTTTGCTCACATTGGCTATGGGCAGCAGCGTATCTTGCGCTCTTGTCTCTCCTTGTTCGCCACTTGTTTTATTACCGTTGAGCGCAATATCAGGAGAAGAGCTACGACTGCCCAAATCCAGTTTCTTGTCTCCCATTTTCCCTGATCACCTAACACAGACATGGCTGCCTGCTAAATAAGCACTGCTAACCTAAATATAATGTTGTTTGCGGGGGACAGTATATATGCTAAAAGGAGAGAAAACCACCAGTAGGCCCACGTTACTGTACCATCATTTCCATTCGTCGCTTTCCCATTACAGACTACATTTGTCCGAAGACACTTTTTTTTTCTCTTTCCTTCATTATTAACTTTAAGCTCCAGCCCAGTAGGCTCGTAAATAATAAACTATGAATACAGGGATGGAACAGATAAGATTCCTCGAATGTACGGCTAATAATTTCAACCTGCTAGCCTGTAGGTTTATATCAGCTGGTAAAACCGATTTAATTGGTTTGGTTATTAACCAAATTAGGGTTGAATGTGCTTATCATTTATACGGGGTTTAATGTCTTTATCATCTTTGAACTATGACAACGCTGTAGATAACAAGAGATTCTAAGGGCTGTCACTTAAAAATCTTAAATTATAAGAAACGAATACATATGTTAGATGTTTAAAATATACCATAAACTAAGTACTGTGTTACACACCATGCATAGTATTTTGGTAGGCGGGATTATAAGCCATACAGTTTTTGACATAGGAAAAACATTCCTAAATAAAAGTCTATTAATAATGATTAAATAAAGTTAAGCATTGGCAAGTTATCCTTTATTTATACCTTTTTAAATGATTAAATAATGTTAAGTATTGTCAAGTGCTCTTTTACTTAAACTTTTATTGTTAATGATTAAATAATTTTAAGCATTCTGAAGTGGTCTCTTATTTGTGAAGGTAGATAGTTATTAAAAGGTCTATATCAAATATCAAATCTTGTTAAGTATTAATGTTTAATATATTTAAAGAATGTGATCATCAATTTTTGTTAATTGTATATATATTTCTTGCAAGTGTGAAATAATATATATGTAAAAGTAAGGGTTTTGAAAAGGTCTCATAACCTTCTCTAAAGTCTAAAAGAAATAATAGTAAACACATAGTTAGAACTAACATAAAAATAGTTCTCAAAACATAGATCTAAACACATAAATAATAGTATACCTAACATTTTTTTATTTTGGTTTGGATAACTTTAACTTACTTGCCTCCAATGTAATATATACATGCATCTGATATAAAATATATGCACCTTAATATAAAAAATTATTTATATATATATATATTATAACCAATTTAATGTAGAATCACACCAAAGAATTAACATTCATCAACATGGAATCAAAAAATCAATCATTTAAATTCATATATAAACACACATAAATATAATATATATATGCATACGAATATGTCAATATACTAAGAATAAAAGTCCATCAAAATGATAAAGCATACTAGCAAGACCAAAACAAATGAACACAATACAAAGAACATAACCAAGTCATCTTACTCAAAGTTTGATACCACACTAATGCATGTATTTCTTGGTGTTAGTACATGTCTACACTAAATACCAAATATAACTGAACGAAGATAACCAATAGTAAACATAGATTATGCCAAAATCTAGTGCTTCATCCTCTAGTGATATGATATACCAAGTCAATCCATGTGTCTTTAATAGATGTCTCCTATTAATAGTGATGAAATGGGGGTTATACTTTTTACCTTTGTATTGCCCATTCAACCTTCATCAATTCAAATTATGAGAACATAAGTGATGTGATTATATGGTGACATGATCATTCACTAATCTATTACAATCTTACATAATGGGATAAAGTTGAAATCACCTATAGTAAACCAAAGTTTTCTCAATCCACATAGTCATACATAGTCTAGAAGATCATTAGTTATAGTTAAGAATGGAATCTAGTTCTAGTTAGACTTACACACAACACCACCATATAATATAAGTGATATGACACCTAATAAAGATTGTAAAAATTCAATCAAAGCTATGTTTACTTGCAATCATGACAAAACATGAATCATAATATTCTTATCTTCATATTTTAGCTAATTGTTTCATGAAATATTATTTATAAATATAGATAAATTTTTAGAAGTCTGATAGTTTTTAGTCACATGAAAAGAAATATAAAGAGATTTTTTTTATATGAATATAGAAACGATTATTCGATTAATCCTCTTGAATGTTATCATGCATGTACTAGTGTATGGTAGAATAGTTATCAAGTTATTAGGATGAGAACATGAATTATAGACACTTTTCTAATTTTTCAAATAGCAACATAATTTTTTTGATTATCTACTGTTTTGAATAATATTGCAAGTGTGTTAATCTCATAGAATTTTTTTTTTTTTGGTCTGAACTTTTAACATTTATATTAGATACATATCATACTAATAGTTATTCCACTACTTAACATAATCTTCTAACACTATTTATACTCATTATTACTTAGATAAATTTCCCAAGGATTTAGACCATATACCCTACTAAATATATTCATTCCAAAAATATACATAAGAATCTCATAAAATTTAAGAACATATAGTCCAATTGGACTAAGTAAAATATTCTTTGATGATTTCATATAAATTTATACAATATATAAGGTAGTATTCATGTTCTCATCTGAGATGATTTATACATGATCATTATCTTTTAATTTTTTTTAATAATTTAATAATATAAAAAATAGTCATATATAGTTTATAAATTTTGAGACGTCTATAAGATTTTCCAATAAAGTGAATAGAGATAGTAAATGGTTTCTTCCTCTAATTTTTTTCAAAAATAATATTGATGGTTATTTTTGTGGTATTTTTCGTAATACTATAATAGATGGAGTTATACATGAAACTTCACTTATATCTTTCTATTGTTAGGGTATTGGTACCAATAATTAGAAGGGGGCTTGTACTCTCCTTGTGGCTCTCCAGAATTCTTGCGAATAAGATTAGAAGAAGATAATTTATGACATAGATTCTATGATATTTTCCAACCTTCTAAATAATGGGAAAATTCAAGAACATTATTGGAGATTGGCTTCTTACATGTTGAAAAAAATATTTTCAATTCATTAAAAAAATTGAATCAATCTTGTTTGTTTATATTTCTTGAGAATGGAATATTGTGGGAGTAGTTTAGATAAATGGACCCCTTATGTTGATCATACATGAAAGGTCACATATTGGGATTCCATTTCTCATGCTCAATCTTCATAGTGTCAATAGATTCCCCATAATGAATTAGTTTGATCAATCAATTTTTTTTCAATTCAAATAGGTTTTCTATAAAAAAACTTTGTATAATTTTCTAAAGAAAATAATATCCTAAAATCAGTATTCTTTATATTTCAAAACTAATTTATATCCATATTTTTAAATTATTTTTCTAATTTTTACCCTTTTTTAGCACATGCAACCCTAACTTTCAATCATTGAACAACCAATTTTATGAAATTTTATTATCATGTACTATAATTATTTTTTAAATGTTCTATTCTCTTAAAAATAAAATATCTTCACCAGATCAAATCCTTGTTACTAATTTTTTAGATTCATTAATTACCAAAACCAATTATTTACTAAAGATTTTCATGATCACATATTCACATGCACAAATTGATAAATGCTATAAAGAAATATCATAAAGATCATATAAATATTAGATTCTTATCCTGATAAAATCTTTATTCTTCAGCTTATAACTTTATTCTACTTTTCTTTCTTCTTAATTATAATAATCGAATTGAATAATGAAAATAAAAGATATTACTTTTCATTTAAAAGCATAATCCTAATAATAGGTTTCTCTTTTCTTATTCCTTTCTTTAACCTTAATTTATGTAAATCATATTAAAGGAATTCAATATTTAAAAGTATTATTTTTATTTCAATTCAATAAAAAAATATACTTAATTAATATTTTTTCACAAAGAAAATATCTAATATTAAAAGATTATAAATTAAATATTAATTTTTTTATTTGAAAGCAAAGGCAATAAATGTTTTATTTTGTTTTTCTTTTTTAATTTTGAAATAAATATAATTATTTAATTTTGAATTTTGAATATAAAAAATTACTTGATTCTTTTCTAAAATATAAATGTAATCATAATCATTTATCTCCATAATTAATTAGTTTATAAACATAAAATAATTAATTAAACATTATAATTATTTATTTTAATTATTTAATTATATTAAATCAGTTTTTTTTTTAATTATCTACACAATTAAATTATTTAGGATCTTTCATTACTAAGATCTAGTTTATCTTCTCTAATACTTATGCCTAAAACACAATATAATTAATATAATGATCACAAATTACAGATAAGCACATTAAAATGATATCTTGTTCTACAATTAAAAATAATTATTCACATCTAACTTTGCACAAGAGAACCCAAAATGAAAGTTGTTAAATCCTTAATCCTTAAGATTAATGTTAGGGTTCAAGAAAATTATAACTAATTGAATGACTACATCATCATAGAATTCAAGTCAAAAAGGGCACAACATCAAATTCAAGCCGGTACGAAGAACCCACAACCCAAAATCTCTACGAGAACTTCGAAAAGAAGAACTCGAAGAAAAATTGAAAAAAGTTCATTACTAAAAATCTTCCCACCTAAATTTTTGTAGACACAAACCTCACAAGTAACTGAAAAATTTGAGGCATCAACTATATGGTTTGTTTCAAGTGAAAGCTATGCTTTGATGTTTGTTCAGTCATTAGGCTATTCAGAAAGATCCTGCTGTAAATTGTGTTTCAATGCAAAACAACTCGGGCTCCGAAATGACTGTTTAATCACTCTTGGCAACTCTCTCCGTTCATATCATTAAGAGCTTGGTTGAGAGATTGATGATAAAATTGATGTAATGTTCCATGCTCTTCAGTTTCTTTTAATCATGATCCTCAACACCTGATGCCGATGGTGAATGCTGCTCTTCCAGAAGTGAATCCTGGGAATGATGTTTATTTTGATCTTGATCTTTGCCTTTTAGATCCTGCTATGTACCTTTTGGCGTCTACTCGCTTCTCTCTGTTGATCAGTTTTTTGCTCCAATATTTTGTGTGTTTTCTTTGCTTGGAGGGCATGTTGTTCTTGTCTATCTATTGCTCTGTTTCTTGGAGGGATTTTGCAGCAACAGCATAATACGATTGTCTATCTTTCACTTTTTTGGTTAGAAATCGTTATATAAAGTTTTATACTAATATAATGTTCATACTAAAAAATTTAATTAAAATAACATAGATAAACAGCTTGAACCAATCTAATTATTGAAATAGTACACATATCTTGACAAAACTCAAGATAATCAAACAAATTTGAGTGTTCGACTGACATATAAATCACTATAATTAAATCTTAGTTCAATAATAAATAAAAGTAAACCACAACAACAAGTACAAGAGGTAGTGGGGTAGGGGCCTTAATTCAATTGGTTAAAATATCTTGTTGCAAGCAAGAGCTCATGAGGTCCAGTCTCCCCCTATCCCTGTGGTACCAGAGGACGTGTCACGCAAGTGTCGCTAGTGTCACTAGTCATGTGAAAAATGTTTACCAAATGTATTGTAGTTTATAAGGGGCTACCTACAATCGAAAATAAAGTACAAGAGGCAACAACATTAGATATGATATCATGAAAGGAAAAAATTATTATACTAATTAAAGAAATGAAAAATTATATATATATATATATATATATATATATCAAATTTATAGAGATTCAACCAGCAAAACCAACACTCAAGGATCCTAGATGATCAACCAACCATCAACAAAGATGTCATGTTTTTGGAAAGGGGTCATACTCACAAAATTTCATTAATCAAAATATTTGGCACTCGTTACTATAAGAATATTTCCTTAAGTGATTCATATCATAAGAAAACACTTAATTTGTATAATATTTACAAAAAAAGCATAAATTGAGCTTAGATCGATAATTACTGACCACGTGAAAGATAGATCTATTGTAGATACAAGGAAAAAATACACTACCAAGAGATATCTATAGCATAAATTCAAAAAATCATCCAATCAATGCATGAAACAAAGTACATAAACTGGTCTTAAAATCCCATTGCATTATCATTATTTCCTAGCCATTCCCAATCTTATCGTCCATATTCAAGCATGTATTTGCCAACATGACATAATACATAATTCATGATTCAACCAAAATCCAATCATGGAAACATATAGGAAAAATATATAACTCAACATATGGTAAGCTAGAAAAATGATGTTTAGTGATCATAGAGTATCTAAAAAGGTTTTGTGAATAAAAAGCATATCAATTACACTATTAACCATGTATAATTAAGAGAAAATAATTCCAAAACTTCTACTAAGATATTCAAGGAATTCAAAAAAAAATTTAAGAAAAATAATATAAAAATCATCACCATCACATAACCAACAACCTTCTCTCAAATCTCTTCAATTATCTCTATCGTTTACACTTGGATAAAATCTGTCATTATTATGGTTGTTCCCACCTTTATGTTTTGTGTTCTAGATCTATCTCCATTTCTATTCCTTTTTAAATTGTGCTTCTTATTTTCCCAATAACCTTTTCCAATTTTCTCCCCATTTCATTTATTATTAGAATATAAGATTTTTATTTACAATGGTTTTCTACCTATGTTTTCCATTATACTTCTAGGAATTTTGTTTCCCCTATTGTAAGTAGTTGCTTCATTCTCTTGTTACAAAGTCGTAACAATTTATCTTATTGTTAGTATTAGTTTTCATCATATCACTATGCTACCATTCTAATGTACCCACATGACCTCTAAATGTATCCATCTCCATCTTCCATGATTTATATATTCTTTAATCATCAAAAATGATTTTTCTTTCACTAACAATGCTAGTTTTAAAAAAATCTTCCTCTAATATCTCTCTTGGAGTAGAAATTTATAGATACCATTCAAGAAACACTCAAAACATAAGCTTCGGACTATGACACACCAATATAATAATTCAGGCATTAGCAAAATATAATAATTTTCTGCTTCACATAAATTTAATTTATTTTATCAATTCATTCAAATTTACACATAAAAATGCCCACCAAGAAAAAATCAAGCCTTGAAATGGACCACCAATTTATTCTCGACTCTAATGTCTTTTTATTTAAAAAATAAAAGGCCTCAAAACTACTATTATTTATTTCCCTTTCATGCTACAAGTAGATAAAATTTCTTACTATGAAACATATTTAATACTCAAGCATCCCTTCTTAGGGAACTCTAATACTACCAAAATTTTGAGTAAACACTAAAAATATACTCCACTAAATCAATTTCAAATCAAAATATTTAAACTTATCCCAAAAAATATATCTATAATTCTATGTTGTTGTATCCTACCTAGTTCCACATATAATAACTACACCTTTTTACAACAACTTGATATAAGACAAAATAAATTCATACCACAAAATAAAATTTACTATCAAAAGATGAGTTTTTAATAAATCTTGAATTCTAATATTTCTTATAGTTTTCTAGTGCAGTTATGTCACCTATGGTTTTGACCATTATTTTGATACTATTGTGATAACATAAAAAAGTGACTAGAATATTTTTAATTTTTCCTAAAAATATTAAAATTATATACAAAACTATGAAACTAAAATAAGATCATCATGAATATAAAATAACATTCAACAAGTTTAATATAATATTCAACATTAAAATTCCTACGTAAGTCATATTAGTCTAACATATATTGTATTAAGAAGTATATCCCTTTAATTTAACATATATGTGAATAGGTTAGGTCAATGGCTATACTACCACACACACAAGTTATATTACAAATATATAGAGTAATAAGAATTTATTAAGTGTTCAACAATTTTTTTTGTGATCCCTTTAAGATCTTATGCTCTTGAAATTTATGAAGGAAGGAATTGAATAATCCATAATTATGTTTATTTTCTCTTGATCTATCAATAAAGTAAAATAAGTACCTTCCATATTATAATATTGTGAATAATTATAAAAGTAGTGTTTTATATTTTTTAGTTCATTATAATTATTATCCTTGACAAGAATACACATGAAACTATAGATCTAACCATGAAAACACAAGGGATAAATTTCACACCACATGATCATAATAATATACAAATTATAATGGATTGATACAATAAAACCAATATATTACCACATTTCACAATAGTGTACTTTTAACTCAAATACACATACAATCCAACAAAGATAACCATGCAAATCTAGAAGACCTTACAATATACAATCCTTGAATTAGAAGAATACATCCAAGGTCTCATAAACACTTGATATTATAATATTAAATCTCTTTTCACTTGATTTCATGTGATTTAAAAAGATTCACCTTCTCAAGGAAGGATAACAAGATTCCTATATTATATATATGTAAAAAACTAAAAAAACCCTCAAATTTTGCACCTAAAACTCTATTTCAATTATAATAATTGAATATAGCACATGATTGAATTATTTATATTCCTAAAAGATATTATAAATCATCACTATATATTGGTGTGAATAGTTGTTTTTCATCTCTAGTTTCCCCCATTTTAGTGTGAACAAGGCATATTATCTAACTTGTTTGTAGTTAGGTCCTTTACAAACAAGTAACTCATATGTTATGTTTATTTAGTGAATTGTTGTAAATTGCCACCTTTGACAATTTCACGCTTGATTTTGCTTCCCCCTATGTTCTTGGACCTAATTGTGCCCCTAATTTCATAAATTATGCATTATGTGGACCACTTTAAATATTTATTGAAAAACCTATTATAGAAAACCAAAGTATGCATTTAATATTGTTCCCCTAGCTGTTTTTATCCTGAAAAAGTGGGTTTGGAAAAAAGTTATCCTTGTTCTCTTAATTTGGCCCCAAATTTTAATATGACTAGGTTGGAAATTTATTGTTTGAATTTCAAATCCTAAATATTGGCTATGACAATATAATTTTCCTGAAACTAGATTAATTACCTATAATTACGTAGTCATTTCATCATTTGGGAGGTAACTAGCAAGAAGAGAAATTTTGGAGAAAATTGAAGATCCTAAAATTAGTCAGAGGTAGTCAAGAGTAGATTTATGAGTGTCATTGTAGAATTAATTTTAGTGACACATCATGTGAATTCTTCATCATATTTTTATGTAAGTTGATTCATGTTTTGCGATCAATTATTTTGTGAGGACTAACACTTGTAGGTCATTATTCCAAATTACAATCAAGCCTTGAGGACATGTGCATGCCTTCAATCCTTCAAGGAAATCCGATTTGACTTGTGAGTTACAGTCTATTGTTGATTCATTACTCCATTATCTTTTAGCCTCTATCCCTCAAAAGGATAAGACTGCTTTCATCAAATTTTCCATTGTGGAGTTAGAAATATGAACATGATGTTTGATAGAGGCAAGCCCCTATACGGCACAACCCACCCTCTCTCTTTGAATGTATATTTTTTAGATCTAAAGAATATTGTTAGAATATTGAATACTATGTGTTCATTGATGCATCCAAAACTATACAACTTGACAAGATAAAAAAACTCAATTATCCTAGTAACAAACAAAGATCTAGAAGGAGGAAGTCATAGACAAAGAGCTATAAGACAACCTTTTTTTTATCTAAAAAAATTCAACTTAGACAAGGGAAACCTAGGTGGCCTTTTCCACCCAAATCAACCTCAAATTCATAGGTTAGGTACCTCTGTGTTTTCCTTTTACTTTTTTGGAACCCAAATTCATTTGTTAGTTTCCAGATTTCCATAATTCATGATAAAATGCTAAATTTTCATTGTTTACAAAGTTACATCATTGCATCACATGAAAATCCAATCTTTAAGGCCTTCAAAGAATAATATCTGAGGTTGATTGAATCACCTTTTATTTTGGAAGTCAATCGTATGCCTTTTTTGATCTCAATTACATTCTTTTTGGAAAATGATAGATTTTAGTGATCTACCCATTAGACCTAGGATCACTTTTCCAAAGAAATATTTTGGTGAACCTGAAATATCTTACACTTACAATTTTTTTTATTTTTCATTGTATAAAATATGAAAATTGATTTTAAATCCTAGGTTATTTGTAACTCTTGTGGATAATCTATATATTTTCAAAAGCCATTTCATTTTCATCATAAAATTTGAAAACTATTTAAAAAAAAAATTGCAAAAACTTTCATATCTAATTTTCTATGTTGATGGCTTAAGTCTAAATTATATTCATTGAGAAATTTGATTTCAAAGTTATTCTTTCATTTATGCATGCATATTTTAGTGGAAAACATAAAAAAGTGTCAAAATTGCATAGTATTTTTATTTCAAGAGATCAAAGACCATTAATTTTCTTTATTTTAAAAAAAAATGAGTTAGTTACAACATTTAGTTTTATGAAATTATCATTTGAGCATATTCAATTTCTCTAAAAATATCCAAAGTTGCATGTATTTATGTGATTCATATAGACAAATTAGGTTTTGGTGTATTTCTAGAAATCTATTCATTTCTAGACCTAAATCTCTAAATCATAGGACCCTTAGACGCTATAGATGATTGCCAAATTTTGAATTTTTTAAATTAATTCTCTAGACTATGGTGCAATAGGAACCCTTTTCCACCCAATTTGAGCCTAAATTTTATGTTTAGAACCTTGCCTCTAGCATTTCCCTATATTTGGGCTTAGTCTATAAAGGTTAACCCTGTAACTATCTAGTTTTGCTAAAAAAATTGCTAGCTTGATCCAGAGGACATAACACAATTTTCTCATTAGAAAACATTGTGTTATCATAATTCATGCTCTATTGTCAGATATTGTTAAGAAATTCATTTTTTTTTGTTACAAGCATGTGAAAATGAGTTCCTTTCACATCTTTTATTATTTTCCATTCATTCCTCTCCCAATATCTCTCCTATGTGTGAGGTTATCTTGGTGCCAGAGAATTCAATCATTGAAAATCGTGAAAATCATATTTATTCTTCTCCTTATATCTCACTTACTTCGGAAGAATGTATCTCGGTGCTAGAAGATCCAATCATTCAGTGTCTTGAGAATCTTGATTGTTTCTCTCCCTATATTTATCCTACTTGGGAAGATATTGTGGCACAAGAGGATTAAATAATTGATACATTTATTTCAAAAGATAGTAATATGGATGAGATAGATGAAGATGCTAATTTTTTATTGGATTACCCATTAGTAGAATATCATCAATAAGTAGTTCACTCCTTTGAGGTTATGAAAGAAAATTAACATATAAAACTCCTCTAATTATTGGACCTCCTAAAACTCCTCTAATTATTGAAATTCTTAAAAATCCTCCAATTATTGGAACTCCTAAAATACCTCTCATTATAGGACCTCCTAAATCTCATAGACATATATTAAAATTTGTAAAACAACTCAGTAGTAATCATATTTCACAACAACCAAGTTATCACACAATTGATCACATATAACACTAGAAACAATAAGAAAGAAAGAAAAAACACCAACATCCCTTCCATTGCCTCAACCATACCTTCCACATGGACCTTATATTCCTCAAAATAGTGGTAAATAATATCATCTTGTTGAGAAACTTTGTAATACTCTAGCCAAAATATTCCTTTGGGATTTCATTCAAACATCACCTACATACCACAAGATGCTCGAAGAGGCTTTGTAGAAGATTAATGTCTCCATTTATATTAAATCGAATGATGTAGCTGCCTTGTTTGATTGTACATGCAATTGAAAAAGTTGGATATTACATTCCCTCAACATGAATTAACCTCACTTGAGATCCAAAAAAAAATTAAGCTTTAATGATAATAGTGGTAATTAATAAATTTGGGGTTAAATATACTCTCATAGATAATGGATCAAGTCTTAATATTTTTAGCATTGATATTGTAGATAAAATTGGTGTGGATAAGAATATCATAGAACCTACTGATATTTCTATTTGTGTCTTTGATAATTTTATTAACCAACCATTAGGGATGGTCACACTACCCATTAAGGTAGGGCTTAATGTTTTTCCTACCCCTATCCATATTATGCCAGGAAGGTCTCTTTCATATAATCTATTTCTAGGTAAACCATGGATTCACACCATGAATGGGATCCCATCTACTCTTCAACTGTGAGATGAAGTATGAATATGAAAACAAGATACAAATAGTTAAAGTGCATGAAAAGAGTTATAATTCACAAGCCAAAGAAAAACATAGCACTTCCAACTCTCTTAATACTTTGATACAAACATCAAAGATGGAACCTCTACATGTTGAAGATAATCATGATTGTATTTCATCTGTAAAAAAAAATTAGATGATGACTTGAGTTCATTAGATTTTACACCTTCCTTTATGGGAGAGTATAAAATCTCATAGTCTAAACCTAAAGAGTCTTGTGTTTTATCTTGTTCTACATCAATAGATTTAAAGAAATCATCCAATGATGGTGATGGGGGATCCTAAAATTCTATCCTTCATGAGTGGAAGATGCCTAAATTAAAAATAAAATAAAAATGATTTACGTGCTCACAAAAGAGCCAATTCTCCTCATGAGCATATAGATACGATTTCTTCATCTGAGTTGGAACAATGTTATGGGCTTGGATACATAATTCTTTCTAAAAATGGATAATTAAAACATGGAGCACAAAAAGAAGGATCAAGTTAATCCCATATCGTACTTTTCTAAACATGGTCTAGGTTTCCAACTTTTTTCCCCATCCTCATGTAATGTTTTATCATCCCCTATATTTATGAAATCTTGTGGTAAGTGAGCAATATTTTCTTAAAAATAGAAAGGAATGTCTCCTACTATTGAACAAGAGCATATTTTTCTAAGGATTCTTAAAGCTTGCTTGATTACTCTCCCTCCAAAAACATAAAATAAATTTCTCAACAAAAACTCATTTTGCACATATCATCGCATGCATGGACACTCTACTAATGAATTTTAGGCCTTGATTAATAACATATGATAACTTAATTATTTTGGTGATCTTCTATGTGTCGGTGAATTTAATTCCTCTAAACAATAATTATATTTATTCTATGGTGTTTCTCATTGTAGTAACTTAAAAATGTCTTGATCAATATCACAAACCTAGTTTGATTATTGACACTATTTCTATCCTGATTCACCCTTTTTCACCTATTTAATTAAATGCACCATTTTTCCTTTATTAATTGGATAATTAATATTGTTTTCTTAATTAACTCTTTAATGCTAATTTTCATCTTATTTAATTAAATAATCCAACTTGTTCAATTAAATCTCCTAAGTCCTATCATTTGATTAAATAATCCAAATTATTTAATTTAATGACCTAAAGGAGCCCTGCCAAAAGAAAAAAAGAATTATGGTAAGGAGAACACCAAGCCTACTTTGAAAGTCAAAATAGGGAGTTTGGGGAAAAGGAATCATGGGTTAATATTACTCCAAAAGTAAGTCTTACTAATTCCCATATGCTTAAAATATTTTTAGATCTTGAAGAGAATGCCTTGGTAGGTCAAGTTTTGGGAGGAAAACTATCTTTATCTCAAATCAATGACTAGGCTATTTAAAATTGGTGCAACTCTTTTGATTTGTATCTGCTTTCGAGGTATTCCTTCATAATATTTTTTGATAATATTGAGAGGAAAGAAAAGCTTCTAAAAAAGAGTTCTTATTGGTTGGGAAAGTATTTTTTTCCTTTGCAATGCTGGGAGCTAAACTTCTTAGAGAGGGATTTTTTTGGGGTGTCAAAAACCCAATATGTTTCACTTTGCGTAATTTTCCTTTTGAACTTTCTAATGAAATTACTTTAAGGGCAATGGGTAATGCTTTGAGGGATTTTTTTAGAGTGGATTATTTCATAGAGGGGATTTTCCCAATAGCCTCGATCTAGGTGTTTTTGAATGACCCTAAATGTATTCCTCTAGAGGTTTGTTTTCTTTCAAAATTTGGGATCTAGAATCAACCCCTTTCATACATAGAATATCTCAATTGTAAGAGAGATATTGAGATAGGTTGTGATCTATCTTTACTTCACAAAGGTTTTGGGAGAGAAAGTATGGTTTCCCCTTGAAATGAAGTCAACAATTCCTTGGATTTTACCAATGGTCTTAATATGGGTTCTAGGCCAAGTCTTGAGGAGGTTTTCTCATCTACTATTCACACCTCAAGGTTAGCTCTTGTGCCTCTAGTTTTGCCTCAGATTCAAGAGGTTGACATGCCTTTTGTGGAAGAAGTTACTTCCCCTTGCAAGACTCTAAATTTTCCCTCCCTAATTAAAGACATGTATGAATCATGTATGTTTGGAATGGTGAATGAGATTATAGAGAAGGATGAAAATGATTTAATAAATGAGATTTCAAATGAGGTGGCCTATGAAGAGGATGTAGAATTGGTTTTGTCCTCATTTCCTATCTCTTAAATTGAGACATTTAAGCCTAAATATTCCTTTCCAAAATCCAAGACTAAGGGGGGAAAGCCTAATAGTAAAAAAACACAAGTAGAAATTACTACAAGAATTTGAACAACACTTGAAATAACCTTAAGGTCTTCTAGTAAAAGGGTCATCTTCAATGATGTGGGCCCTTCTGAGAATGGGATCAAGATTTGGTCTGAGGAGGCTATCAGGGATTAGAAAATCTTGGAAACCATCCTTAAAATAGGGAGAGAGGATCTCTCTCCTTGAAAGGCATGAATCTCTTATCATGGAATGTTAGGAGCTTAAAATACCCTAAAACATGATGCTTGATCAAGAATCAATTTTAAAGTTTATAGCCGGATGTTGTGATGTTGCAAGAATCAAAACCATTAGAATCTTTGGCTAATGATGTTTTTATTTCATGGTCTAAGTGGAAATTTTTGTATGCTCCTTCTAGAGGTACTTTTGGGGGTCTTTCCATTCTTTGGGATCCTAGAAAAGTAGAAGTGGTATCTTTTCATTTTTTCAAATAATTGGATGGGGGTTTAGGTTTCTTGTATCTCCTCTAGAAATTGTTTGTGGTTTATTAACCTCTATGGGTCGTGTTTTATTCCATTTAAAAAACATCTTTGGGAGGAGTTATCATTAGTTCCTTTATTGATTCCTAGGGAATTGATGGTGTTTGGAGGAGATTGTAACACAATCTTGAATGTGTTTAAAAAAAAGGAAGGAATTATCCCCTCCACTAGGGTGATGGAAGACATCAAATATTTTTTTGTGTCTAATAAATTAGTTGACTTTGTTTCAAATGGAATGTTTACATGGATAAATAGATGGATGGATTTATATATGATTGCTAAAAGGTTGGACAAATTTTTGTTGTTTGGTAATTAGCTATCCTCTTCTCATGATTTCTCTTCTTTGATCCATCAAATTTTTGAATCTTATAACTTTCCAATCTCTCTCTCGGTCTTTCAAGAGAAGCCTAAGGTAAAGACGCTATTCAAATTTGAGGCAATGTGGTTTAGGGACCCTAATTTGTTACCCCTCTTGAGAGATTGGTGGGCTTTGGGCCCTTATATTGAGGGATATAGAATGTTTCAACTAGTTACAAAATTAATGTCCCTACTAGATAGGATTAAGGTCTAGAATATTAATTATTTCAAGAACATTTTTGAGGAAAAAACTTGCATCAATAAGGATTTTCCAGAACTACATGAACAAGTTATTCAAATGGGCATGAATAAGAAATATTTTGATAAATAAAAGTTCTTGAAGGTTGGTTTGGATGAAATCCTTTGCAAAGAAGAGATATACTAGCATCTAAAATCAAGGGAATTATGGTTGAAGGATGAGGATAGGAATACCAAGTTCTTTCATGCTTCAATGAAGGCTCAACATCAAATGAATATTATTATATCCATTCAAGGGGAGGTAATGGTTAATTTATCCTCTCCTAAGTAAATTAAATAAGAGGCTATCAATTTTTTAAAGGATTACTTACCCCATCTCACACTATATCAAATTTATGAAGGTGTTGTTCTCAATGGTAGCAGAAAAGGCTCCAGGTCCTAACGGCTAAACTGCACTCCTTTTTCAAAAACGGGATTTTGTGGGGAAGGATGTCTTGCTCACTCTGTAAGAGCCTAGGAAACATGGTAACATCCTGAAGGAAATGAACAATACATTCATAGCATTGATTTCAAAGAAACCATGTCTAGTTTCCTTTTGCATATTTCAGACCTATTTCTCTTTGTAGTACCCTATACAAGATCTTAACTAAAGAGATTTCTATCAGACTTGCAACATTGATCCCTCTAATTATTTTAGATGAGTAGGGGGCCTTTGTCCCTCATAGGGAAATTGTAGTTGCTACAATCTTAGCCCATGAAATTCTTCATTCCCTTATGGAGGAAAAATTCATCACAGTCATTCTAAAACTTGGTATAATGAAAGCGTACAATAGAGTAAACTAGCAGTTTTTCATGAAAATGCTATCTAATTTTGGTTTTTCTAAAATATGGTGTAAGTTGATTTTATCGTGTATCTCTAGGGCAATATTGGTAAATAGTTCTTCGTATGGTCACTTTAATTCCACTCAAGGGGTGAGACAAGGAAACTCTCTCTCTCTTTTTTTCATTGTAATGGTTGAAGGCCTTATTCATGCCTTTCAAGAGGCTAATAACAAGAATCTTTGGGGGGGAATAAGGTAAGAAAATGTGCCTTGGATAATCACTAACTCCTTATCTGTAGATGATACATTATTGTTTGGGTAGGCTAGTCTCTTAGAAACAAATTTTGAACACAAACAATACTAAGAAAGGTGGTGAATCAATATTCTACTAAACCGATTGATTTCTAACCATCAATTATTACAATGTATCTTGTTGTAGTAGTAAGTAAAAACATGGAAATTAACATAACATCACACAACTCATAGACACCATGATTTTTACATGGAAAAAAAAAAGTGGGAAAAACTATGTTGAGGATTAGCTCACAATATATTATAATTGGGTATGTGTAGGATCATGATGGGCCAAAAAGTGGCAATATGATGGGTATATGGTTGACTACATTTTTTTTACCCAAAATTGATGTAACGAAAAGGGTTTCTAAAGGAGATTCTCAGCTTTCCACAAATATAAATTATTCTTTACTTTGAATTTAATATATTATTATTATTCATTTTCTATTGAATTGCGACTAAAGTCCTGATTTTTAGGCTGATTAAAAAACATCTATAGCTTTCAAATGGTATCATATTTTTAAAATCTAAAACATGCTTCACATACTATAAGATTAAAAAATATAAAATTGAATTTCATGAAGTTTTGACCAAGTTAAGGTGGTCAAACATATGAGTCTTTATATTTTCTAAAAAAAATCATAAAAAAATTATAATTAATTATTTACTTGGAAAAAAATTACAAAAAAATATGCATCACATCAAGACATGAGTCCTCTAATTATATCTAAAATCTTATCAAAAATAAATATCATTTTAATGTGGTTAGGGTGGTCAGACAGACACCTACTTCTTATTTTTTCCCTGAAATTTAAGTACTACTATATTGAGATTTCAAATTTTCACCAAATAGATTTTATTTTATTTTTAAATAAACCGTGTAATTTAGAAACTAAATCCAATTTTCTACAAATTCTATTCTTACATATTTTTGAAATAATATAGATAAAATATTCAAATTTTTATGTCACATTTCCTAACTCTAGATTTTCTAAAAAAAATTCCACTTAAGGGCCTGGTTTTTCCATGATGATCCTGCACATACCCAACCAGTTACAAAATATTTGATGGCACACTCCCAAGAAAAACTAATCTTAAAAGGCTCATAGTTAGAGTACAAAATTTATGGCTTATCTCTAGAATATAGAAAGATATGGCCCACTACTAGAAATGTGAACTGAAAGGAATGCACCTTTTGTGTGCTAAGTACAATTCCAATCAAGCTCTATAAAAAAATGTTTTGCACCAGTTTGCAAAAAACATAACTATCAACAACTTCACAATATCATTCTATCATGTACATTTTCACTATCACACCTTCTCTTTATCTCTATATGTTGCAACATACATATCTTGTATATCTATATTATATATATTCTCAACACAAGAATATTCCATATACACAAGATTCATGCATCGATTAGGTCAGCCTAATTGGATGTAAGCATAAATAACTCAAAATATCTTGTCGACCACAAAACAAAAATTCTTTGCAACTCTAAACCAAGAATGCAAGACACAATTTAGTTTGGCCTAAACCTAAAGAATAAGCCTTCATGAAATGTGTACTTTATGAACAAGTTGACCAAAAGAGAAGCACACAAAAATTGTAAGCCAAAATGTTGTCATTCAAATCTTTCAACAAATTCAACTAAAATTGTTGATTACCAGATCATGACTACATCTAAGAATCTTGAAAAACATTCCAAAATTATATCTATCATGCATTTTAGAGTGATTTCAGACCAAATTACTAGATTAATGTAGAAAGAACATAGTTTACCAGATGAGCAGATTATTAGTTATAAAACATGGTTGGCATCATTCTTCCAAAAAAAACCCCCATTTTCATTGATGGAAACATGTGTCGAAAGTGAAACTCACTTCAAAAAAAAAATTGTGCAACTCCCCCTATCAAAAATATTAAACTAAAACCAAAAAATTATTTACATTGAACAACCTTCTACCTTCTCCTTCTCCTTCTACCCATTTGAGATCAAGGAAAAAGGATTGGAAAATAGAAATAATCAAGAGATGGGGGTACATTTTAGTTCTTTGATAATTTCTTTCCAGGTTGGGTTACCATCATCCCAAATCCTTTTAGCCCTAGTAAGAGACTTATGCAAAGATTCCAGTTCCACTAAGCATCCTTATCCTTGTTCTAGAGTGGAAGGAATATTTTTGCATCTACCAAGGGACTTGATATGGATATGTATCTGGACATTACTAGATCTCCAAGTTTTCTAAAGAGTCTTATTCCATCTTATTTTTTCCTTTGAAAAATAAAGAACTTGTTTTGAAGGCCTACAGTCAAGTTCAACCAATGTAATTTCAATCTCCAAATTTGTAGACTCTAGAGGCATCAATAAGCTAATACTGAATTGACTCCATTAATTCCTTGATACCTTGAGTGACATTTGGCCACTGCATGCAATAAGAAAATAGTAACTAGGATTCCTCATCACAATCTTCACATGTTTTAAACTTTGTAACACTTTGTCATGTGCAATTACACATTTTTGTTGTAGAATCAATAGTGTTTTCTCTAGAAGGATTGTCTCCGCCTCTTTCATAGTTTGTGCCTTAATATTGGAGGTACATATTCCTTAACATCTTCACATTTTATATTCTCAATCGATGTTATTGAACCATCAATGGTAATGTCGGGGGCTTATTTCTGCAAAGCTCTAATAGATTCACTTATCATATCATTCCCTTCTTGATAAGATTCAACAGTTTCTTGTGTAATAGAGTTGAAAAAGGTGTCATAAATCTTTATTTTCTCAATTGGTGCATTCTTGGACAAATCTACATATCTCAGATGTGATGGCAGCTTGACTAATTAAGGTGGCAGCACTGGTTGTAGCCTTGGTTTCCTTGTCAGTAACCCTTTGAGAGTGCTTCCAAAATTTTCTCTAGTTGGCTTTGATGGCTCAACAAATTTGGGATTCTCTTCATTTATTTCAGCCTGGGTGGATTTCTTTACTTCCTCTTCCTTCTTTTCTTCTTCTTTCTCTTTTTCCTTTTCTTCTTCCTTTTCTTATTCTTTTTATTTTTATTTTTCTTGTTTTGATGATTTTCTAGAAGATTTATATTTTTTTCTTCCTCCTTATCCTCATCATCCTTATCAGCATTACCCTTTTTTTCCTTTCTCCCTCCACCTTCATCTTTAATTTTCTCACCATTGTTTCAAGTAGATTCATGATGTTCTTTAGGTTCATTACTAGTATCATCCTTGTGTTGATCTTCAAACTATTTTCTTGTAGTCTCCTTTTTATCATCTAGAGGGGTAGGAGTACCTAAAACCTCATGTATCTTACCAACACTTTCCAAGATTGGATGATCCATTGCTTTTTTGACAGTAACATGCTCCAGTGCCTGGATTGTATGAGATGAAAAACTAGTTCTTATCCCATAATTTCTTGCCAAAGTTTTGATTATGTCATGAGTTTCCTATCTTAATTTTTCTATACTATCTTTTTCCTTAGTCATAATCATGTTGACTCTTTGTTTGACTCTAGATAGATTACAACATTCTTTTTAAAAAATTAACAACTTCTTTTGTAGATAAAGATGATCCATAAGAAATCAAGGCATCATTTTTCATCTTTTCATCATTATTTATAGCCTCTTTATTTCTTTATGTCAACACATTCCAAACATTGTCAGTCACTTTCTTCCAAATTATCTCTAGGGTATGTGCAGGATCATGATGTGCCAAAAAGTGGCGATATGTAAGTGATATGATGGCCCATGTGGCTGACAAATTTTTTCTTACCCAAAATTGATGAAATGAAAAGGATTTTTAAAGGAGATTCTCAGCTTTCCACCAATATAAATTATGCTTTACTTTGAATTTAATAAATAATTATTATTCATTTTCTATTTGAATTACAAGTAAAGTCCTGATTGATAGGTTGATTGAAAAACATCTATAGCTTTCAAACGGTATCACATTTTTTGAATCTGAATCATGTGTCACATTCTATGCTTTGTATAATATAGGATTTATAAAATAAAAATGAATTTCATGAGTTTTTGACCAAGTTAAGGTGGTTAGACATATGAGTTTTTAATATTTCTTAAAAGTTGTAATAAAAAATTCATAATTAATTATTTACCTGGAAAATAATTATAAAAAAAATATGCATCATACATGTACATGAGTCCTCTACTTAAATCTAAAATCTTATAAAATAATATGGTCATTTTATTGTGGTTAGGGTGGTCAGATAGACACCTACTTCTTATTTTTTCCCTAAAATTTAAGTACTACTGTATTGAAATTTCAAATTTTCACCAAATAGATTTTATTTTTTATTTAATAAACCTAGTAGTTTAGAAACTACATTCAATTTTCTACAGGTTCTATTCTTACATATTTTTGAATTAATATAGATAACTTATTCAAATTTTTACATCAAGTTGCCTAACTCTGATTTTCTGAATTTTCATTGCCACTTAAGGGTCTATTTTTTCCATGATGATCCCACACATACCCTCTATACTCACATTAAAAATAATAATATAATGAACGAAAGAGTTAATAATAGTTTCTTTATCTTCGTGTTGACTTCATCATACAGTTGGGAAGTTAGCATAAGATATTTAGCATCTATCATATTATTTACTAGGGCACCTAGATTTAAATATGGCTGATCACTTACCGAATCAGATGTGACTTCTTCATTCTTCTTTTCATGCACATGAATTCTCTAAGGTTCATCTTCCTCTATTTCTTCATCTATGGAAATATTGACTCTAGTTTTTGCCTCTTCATGACTAGTATTTTTTTCAACTATTGCTCTGATGGTACACCAAGATGAATTTATTCTTGAACATCATCACTTGAACTTCTCTTCATGTTTTCCTTTTTCTTTACTTCTCTTCTTCCAAGAGTAATAGATGATGCAATAGGGGGTATGTTCTTCCTTTTAGAAGCATGAGTATTGGGTCTAGTGGAGGTAGGTACATAAATTGATTCTAGAGTTCAGTGTCCTCTCTTCTTTTCTTTTTTTATTTCAACAACACTAGGAGCAAGTGTGGTAGCAGTGCATATTATTTTAGATTTCCTAGGTCCAAAGGATAATTCAATTTCCTTAAAATTTCTCTCATCAATAGATTCCTTCAATTCATCAATGTAATCTTTAGTGAATGGCCCTTGGAATAATGCTTCAACATTCTTTCTTGTTTTTTTTTCTCTATGAGATGCAAAATTTTCTAAATGCACTTCTTTAGCTTTTTCTTCATAATTTCAATGTCAGGGTAGAGAGAGGTCACTTGGAAAACTTAGAAACATTTCAATAAACTTCTCAACAATTTTTTTATCAACCTCATATCCCAATGGTTCTATCTAGAGATTTCTAGGTTCAACTACTTCCATGATGCATTCATCAATACTTACAAGAAAGGTTATTTCCTCTACATACTTTTTCACCATTCTTATGGGAACCCTTTCTATTTCACGCATATCATTTTTTTAAAGTGAAAAGAACATATTCAATGCATTATTCTATGCTCTAAAGTCTCCAATACTATGCAGGTGCTCAAAAATTTGATGAGCAACCGGCCTGTTGCATTCCCATATGATGTTCTTCCTTCCAAGTAGCTCCCTCAAGAAATAAGTTTATGCCAGAGAAACTCTCATAGATAATAGTCTCTTCTATTTACTACCATTTTGTATGCACTATGAATTGTTGTGGCAGACACAAAATTCCTTTGATTGGTGAAATATATTTTTTGTCCAATCATGATAGAAACATACCTCACAGTTCATTTTGCGATGGGCCTAGTAATCAAATCTCTCTCATCAAATGTGGCTCTAGTTAGCTTCTTAACTACATCATTATTCATGGATTTTAACATTGGCAAAGGTCCAATGGCACAAACACCAGTTATAGCTTGAATCATTTCCTTGGTGATCAACCCTACTACACTTGTCCAAATAAATTTATATGCACCCTACTTAGTGCCATCCTAACCAAATTTCATTTGAGAAGTTAGGGAACCAATTGAACACATCTAGCTTCTTCCATAGTAGTTTTTTATATTCAAGTTTATTGAAATGATCATCTATTGTCAATTCTTCCATTTATAAATCCCTAAGTTCTTGATGGTTAAATTCTTCCAATTTTTCACTAATGTATTGTTGGGAAATTGTTGGCTCAACATTTTGGCTTCCCTTGAAGACTTGATCATTTTCTTCATATTCTGGCATTTATCGCCATACCATGGGCCACCCTTTTTGGTGGTTTGGCAGTGTTACCGCCTTATTGCAGCGGTCTTCTTCTTACCCAGCGGTAGCACGGTGAGCGGCAGTGAAAGTGGCAGTTCAAAGTGGCAGTTACCTCCCTGTTGTGTGGCTTGTTTTCTAAGCCGTGGTGGGCACGGTAAACCACTGGTGGTTACCACCCTATCGCGGTCGGTGCTCAAAGTGACCGTGGTGGCCATGATAAGCCACTTGCGATGTGGCCTGGCAATTATCGCCTTTTCGCGGGTAGTGAGATGGCTGACTGCATTGGCCACGGTAAGTCCTCTGGCAGTTTTCCAGAGTAGTTACCACTCTACTATGGTGAGCCCTATCGGTCTCTACAATAGCGTGGTATGGCCGCTAACAGTCTATTGGGCACTTATCACCATACTGTGAGGCATTTCCAATAGGGCTACGGTAGCATGGTAGGAAGGTGAGACAGGGCTCAGTGAAGTCATCGGTGAGCTCAGATGAACTCACTACTATACTGCAAGGTAGATCGGCTGAGCCAGCAGTAGCAAGGTAGATGGTGGGGTGACCTTGGGTGGGCTCACCATGATACATAACATTGAGCTCAGTGATAACGCAGTAAGAGCTCGAATGAGCTCGGAGCTTAGTTGACCCAGCTGGACTGAGCTTGACTGAGCTAGACCGATTCTATTAGAACGATTAACGAATGTGAAGGCGACACGTGGCCGGTTGGCAGCATTTGATTGACTGAAGACCAAAGAGGCTAAGAGATTTATTGCAGGCCATGGAAATAGAACCTGATTAAGGTGATGGATTTATTGCATCGGTGGCTTGATGCAATCTATGTAGATCGAATGCGTGCTTGGTTGTTTGATGTATGAACCTTAGGGTCAAAAATTGGTTGAGTCATTGAATGCAATGTATGGCTCAGTCAGAGATATACATTATGTTAAAAACCAAAAGGTGGTAGGTAGTAAAATAAAAGTTGACAATGAGAGACGTGATGTGTGTTCGAGCAGTATGCTAAGGCATTGAAACTGCGAACGCTCTGTCTCTTGGATCTAAACGATTTGAACCTGTTGTGAGACCGAGTGGTTGTGCTAGCCAAGAGAATGGCTGTGATAGTCTGTTATAAGGAGTTGAATGGAATATATGTAGTAATGACATATGGATTTCATTGGAACTATATGAAGGTTCTGGTTTTGTTGCCTACCTGTATTCTCCTGTTGGACAATATGTAACACTCCTGGAAGAGCATAGCTCTATATTTTTGTATTGTAATCCTTTTACTAAATAATAAAATCTGAGCTGAGTGTTTTGGAGGGTGGGGTTTTTTACCCAAAAGGGTTTTCCCCATGTATATTTTTGTGTCAATATTGCTTTGTCTTTCATGGTTATCTATTTATATTGAATATGTTAATTTGTTTGCATGTACTTCTCTCAGAGGATCAATGGGGGATACTATGTGCCTAATTCCTCTTTAGGGTATAGTTGTGTGTGTCTTTGGAGTGATTTTGAATTGAAATCACTAAGGCACTACTGTCTTAGATGCCTATCTTGATGATAGAACCAGAATCCTTATCCCCAACAAGGGGTATCAAAGCTAGTATTTTTTTGCTTGTGATACCAACAAGTGATATCAGAGCAAGTTTAAGGGAGGTTGAGGCTTGATGATACCAACCTTTGGTATCAAAGTCTTCTCCTAGTTGTTGAAGTTTTGGGTTTTCTCCTATGATGATTTCCTAGCATGGAAAGCTTGAGGAAGTCTGGATAAATCAGTTGGTGATTGATTCTTCGATGAGTGGAAGTGTGTGCTTCATTGATTCAACACACAGTTTTGAAAGATGTTGGAGATGACTGGAGTTGGTCATGTTGTGGCAACATGGTCTGAGGCTCCTGGCTTGTAGAAAATGTTCCTGATGCAAAGGGCATGAGATGTGCTTGTGATTGTGTTGTAGCAAAGCATGGTGTTCATATTGGGTGTTTGTGTGAGAGGCTCCTTAGCAGTATGGACTTGCTTGTGTTGTTGATCAACTATGGAGATTTTTTCTTGTGCTTGGTGTTTTTGACTTAGCACTGAAGGCAGTTTCTCTGGTGCTCTGATTGCATGGAGGCTATGAAGTGACCTTGGTGGTTTTCAACTTCTAGATAACCTAGCTCTCTCATTTTCTAGTGCATGACTATGGTGTTGGAACTAATTTGAATTGGACCAGTTGTTCCTGTGTGCCTATTTCTTACACTTGCATGGTTTTAGATTCATGTCTTTGGCTCTGAATTTTTTCTGTAGACTTTCCTAAAAAGTCTATGTTGCTTTTTCATGTTATTTCACTGTTCTAGTTAACCGTGATGGTTGTGTGCAGACTTCTGAGTCGTCTAGATGAGCAATGAAGATGGAGATGCATGGGTGTTTTATAAACACTGTGGTTTTGCAGGTTTTACATAGTCAAGGAAAACTTGCATTGTGTGGAGTTGTTTTTTGCTATTTTACAGATCCTAGCTTCTGGGGTGTGACTGGATGAGATAGTTGCAGCTCAACATGTCTTAGAGGAGGTGTGATGTCTTCTCGGCATGCGAGTGTTGGTATGTTTTTACTCAATCAAAATTCTTATGGTGTGTGCTTAATGGTTACTTGGACTATGGTGCTTGAGTTGTCGACATGATTGGCAAATCAGATCTGGTCTTTGATCTAGTGTTTGAGTCATGGTTGTCTACATGGTTGTTCTCTTTGAGATCTTAGTTTTGTAGTTTTCCAGTGTGATAATAGATTTGGAGGGTTGCCATTTGAAGTGGATCTCTGAGTTGTGTGGTTTATAGATTAGCTACCTATTGATTGTTGTGAGAGAACTCGGGAGTGGACTATCTATATCCACATGATTGCTTTTGTGTTGTTGTAGATCTATTAGTTGACCTTGTCTATGGTCACTTGTGCATTGGCGTGGTTGTTTTGAGATGAGAAGGTGAATGGAATTTTGAGTACCTGAATAGTCAGTTATGGGGACCTATAGCATGAGTGTCACGTTGTCATGAGGATCTTGCTACACTAGTTAGTGTAATCTTTTGATAGTGATGGTGTGGTTAGTCATGGTGCTTGGAAAGCTCAGTGTCACGTTGCAGTGGGAGCTTTAGCAATGATTGGTGTCCTTCTTTGGTTTTGTAGTTGTTGTGTTCTTTTGCATCTACATGTTCACTATTTAAAAGTGTGCAACATCTTGGAGCCATTGAAGACATTGTTAGTTTTGGCTGAGTTGCTAGTGGTGCTTGACAGGTGATGTTGGTTTTGGTTTAGAGTTGTTTGATTTATGTCATGGTTACTCTTTCTTACAGTTTTGGCATTTTTCTTTGCTCTTGAGACCATAGCTTTTTCACTTGAAGCATGGTATCTCTGAATGGGAATGTGTAGATCATGGTGTCATGATAAGTTTTTGGAAGCTTTGTTAGTGGTCTAGGGTTTCTCTATGTTTTGAGTGCATTGGTCACATGCTGGTGAACTTCATGATTGTTGTAGTATTGTAGATTGGAGTCAGCATGAGATGAAAGGTTGTTGATACTCATGGATGCATGGAGAATAAGGTGAGGCTAGAATTCTTATGATAATATTTCTATTACAGCTGAAAGTTAGAGAAGCCTGTACCTTGGTTGAATGTGAATTCAATAGAGACCTTGAAGGAGAATGTTCTTGGGTAAGTCATGGTGACTTGTATATCTTGGATGAGAATGTTTTCTTTTCTCCTTGGTCTACTTGGCAGTGTTCCTATGAAAGGTATTTTCCCATTGTACTTTTCAAGTGTGTTATGCTTTATCTTTCATTGGTATGAATCTTGAGTTACTATTATTTTTAAAGATTCTAGAGGATTCATAATGGAAGATGGATAGCATTGTGTATCTCCTTGTCCTTTTGAGGACTAATAGGAGATGGTTATATGGGTGAGTCTAATCTTCTTTGAGGTGCTTACATCCATGGCTCTATTGGGTGTTGTTATGGTTTTTTCCCTTTGGGATGTGAAGAAGATTGTTCTTGTCACAACTGGCATATTGAAGTGTTTGTAGAAGGGCATGTTCTGATTTGTTGTTTCTCTCTAATCTGCTTTTTTCTTCCTGAATGTTCTTGACTTAAGATGTAAGATGTCTTTGTGTAGTCGTGGTGGCCTTTTGTGGTCATGTTTTGTCACTTTGGTGATAATGTGTAGGTTCCTATGACCTCTTTCTTTAGTCAAATTTGGAGGACCTTGGAAGAATGGTGGAAGGTGTTGAGAGAAACATTTCTTGTAGTAGGTGGTTGCAGGTTGTGTAGATTATAGTGGGTTTCCCTTGTAACCACATGGTTATTTCTTCAATATGCAGGGTTTGGTGGACTTGGTCTACCTGGATAGTTTATGATGGTGCTTTGTTTGCACTCATCTAGACAATTCCCTTGTAGTGGGAGTACCAAGATGTGTTTGGTCTATGACTGGTTGACACATGGTGCTTGTTTGCTACTGAGATGGGTGGTTTTATGATGGCATGAGTCTTCTGCTAGTTATCATACCTTTGAGGTATGGGTGGTTGGATGTTTCAACATGAGTTGTGGGTGTTGGTTTTCATTCGTGTGGGTTTGATCAGTTGGATTGAGGGCAGTCAATTTTATGGTTGTTGTTCTAGCTGGTTGGTTTCTTATTTTGGAGATGGTTTTCTATTTTGTGTTTGCATGGTGCTTTGTTGTTGCTGTTATGTTACTTTTACCACCTGGGGTGATCAGATGTTTGCATTCCTAAGACTGGTGCTTCTTCACCTTGGTGTGTTTTTGTGTTTGGAGTTGTTGTCTGAGATGGTGGACTTTTCAGATGTGATTCTTGGTGTCTTGGTTGGAGCATGGAAGAATGGTTTTGGTCCTTGTTTGAGTTGGGAGGAAGCTTGAATATCTTCATCAAGTGGGAGATTGTTGGGAAATTGTTGCCTCAACATTTTGGTTTCCCTTGAAGACATGGTAATTTTATTCATATTCTATCATTTACTGTTGTACCATGGGCCACATTGTTCGATGGTTGGGTAGTGTTACTGCCTTACCACGATGGTATTCTTCTTACCTAGTGGTAGTGTGGTGAGCAATAGTGACAGTGACAGTTGAAAGTGGCAGTTACCACCCTATCGTGTGATTTTTTTTCTAAGTCATGGTGGGCATGGTAAACCATTGGCAGTTGGTTGCAACGGTCATCTAGAGGTTACCATCCTACCATGGTCAATGCTTGGAGTGACCGTGGTGGCCACGGTAAGATGCTTGTAGTGTGGCCTGGTGGTTACCGCCATACCGTAGGTAGTGAGATGGTTGACCACGGTGGCCATAGTAAGTCCTTTGGTGATTTGCCAGAGTGGTTACCGCTCTACTGTGGTGAGTCTTGTCAGTCTCTGTGGTAGCAAAGTATGACCGTTGATGGTCTGTTGGGTGCTTACCACCATACAATGAGGCATTACCAAGAGGGCTACGCTAGCATGGTAGGAAGGTGAGACAGGGCTCGGTGAAGTCATCGGTGAGCTTGAATAAGCTCACCGCTATACCGCAAGGTGGATTAGCTGAGGTAATGGTAGCATGGTAAATGGCAGGGTGAGCTCGGGTGGGCTCATCGCCATACTATGACAAGTAACGTTGAGCTCGGTGATAACACGGTAAGAGGGAAGATGAGCTCAGAGCTCAGTTGACCAAGCTAGACTGAGCTTGACCGAGCTCAACCGATTCTATTAGAGTGATCAACGAATGTAAAGGTGACATGTGGTAGGTTGGCAGCATCTAATTGACCGAAGACCAAAGAGGCCAAGACAATTATTGTAGGCCATTGAAATAGAACCCAATTAAGGTGATGGATTTATTGCCTGGGTGGCTTGATGCAATTTATGTAGATCAAATGTGTGCTTGGTTGTTCGATGCATGAACCTAAGGGTCAACAATTGGTTCAGTCATTGAATGTGATGTATGGCTCGATCAGAGATATACACTATATTAAAAACCAAAAGGTGGCACTTAGTAAAAGAGCAGTTGACAGAGAGAGACGTGAAGTGTGTTTGAGCAATATGCTAAGGCATTGAAATTGTGAACACTCTATCTCTTGGATCTGAAGGATGTGAACCTATTGTGAGACCGAGTGGTTGTGCTAGCCAAGAGACTGGTTGTGATAGTCTATTATAAGGAGTTGAAGGGAATCTATGGAGTAATGACATATGGATGTCATTGAAACTACATGAAGGTTCTAGTTTTGTTTCCTGCATGTATTCTCTTGTTGGACAAGATGTAACACTCCTGGAAGAGCATAGCTATGTATTTTTGTATTGTAATCCTTTTATTGAATAATACAATCTGAGCTGAGTGTTTTGGAGGGTGGGGTTTTTTACCCGAAAGGGTTTTCCCCATGTATATATATGTGTGTCAATATTGCTTTGTCTTTCATGGTTATCTATTTATATTGAATCTATTTTTTTTTTGCATTTACTTCTCTTAGAGGATCAATGAGGGATACTTTGTGCCTGCTTCCGCTTTAGGGTACATTTGTGTGTGTCTTTGGAGTTATTTTGAATTGAAATCACTAAGGCACTACTGTCTGAGATGCCTATCTTGATGACAAAACCAAAATCCTTATTCCCAAAATGTATGGTGTGTCTTCAATGGGTAAAAAATAACACGAATGTGCGAGAACACAGCAAAGGGGTCCATTTCAAAGACTTTCAAGGAATACTTTTTGAATTTAGTTCGGGGTCTCTTTGAAACTTCCACAACAATAGGGGTAGCCACTTTTCCTTAAGTTACTTGTAAGGTAGCTTCAAACTAGAATCCACAAAGTTTAGATAATACTAAAATACCTTTCTAATCTCTGTCAAGAACTAGGGTTTGATGTCCATTTCTCCTAATTGCTTTTCAAATTTCTTCATCTTGCTCTGCTTCTTCATATTTTGCAAATGTGATTTAATTCAAATTTATTTCCTTAATTTATGATTTACCAAATTTTCCCTAATTTTTCATTAAATGCACTCCAACTTTAAAAGGTGATAAACACCTTGTAAGGTACATTATAAACCCTGAAATGTTCTATAATTTTTTAGATTTGCATATTTTCTAACATAATTTTTTTTAATAACTCCAATATGATACCATACAACATATTTCCTTATGTCATTGCTTGAAACCACTTATATTAGGTGTTTGTCAGATTTATAAGTCAATGATCCCCCTAAAACTATTGTTGGGTTTAGTTTTTAGAAGAAGTATTTTCACCAGGTCTTGATACAGATGCATTTAACTCATCCTTATTCTCAAGTTCTTCCTTTCTATTCTAGATATTTTCAATTTATTTTCTCACTTCAATAGGATCCACTTTGTTCATAGGTTTTTTCTTTTGTTCCAGATTAAATCTTTCTTCTTAATTTTGCTTCTACAAAATTTTGAAATGTGTCCCGATTTGATACAGTTGTTGCACACAACTTGTTTCTAGCCAAACCGAATTGGGTTTATCCTTGATCTACACTAATTAGCTTTATTTCCAAAAGCATATCATATGTAGCAATAGCCTTGAAAATATTGAGTCATTCTACCAATATCGAATCTACTCATCATTGTATGATTTCTACAATTTGTAGCTATGTGCCTAAACTTACTGCAAGAAAATAATTATCCAATAAATAGTCTAACATTTTGATTCATTCTATTCTGGTTCATTCTATATCTATATTTAGTTACCCTATAACCAAATTTATTGCATGAAAAAAAATTCCATTGAAAGGTGGGTACCTTTGAACATTAGGTTTTCGAATAGGAATCTTTCTAGTATTGCTTCTATTACTATTGATATGCCTTCCATTGCTTTGATTCTTCCTATGATTGTTCACTTTGTTTGGAGCTTGATTTATCTTTGAACTTTGTCCTTCTTCAAGTCTTAGACCGCTTTTATCCTTAGCCAATTTCTTAAATGCAATCAACTCATCAAGTTTTGTTGTACTTTCTTTGAATTTATCCTCACAAGATTTTTTCTTCACCAATTCAGATCTTAGCATCACCACTTCTTGTTCAAGCTTTGTGAATTCATCAATTTTACTCTAGATTTCAAATTTTTGACATTCTTCAATTATTTTATTTTCTTCCACTTGCAGCTTTAGCCCAGTGATGTCTTCATTAGCCTTCTTCAGCTGACCACTCACTTCTGTATTCCTTTATTTGAATTTCTTGATTTTATCTCTTAATTTCTTGATGCATTCATTTGCCTCTTTCAATTTTTCCTTCAGATATTATTTATCATCTTCACTTTTGTCTAGGTCTTTAAGAGTAGCATGAAGTTCCTTAGTTGTAGAGATCTCTTTCAGAGGGACATGATACATTTTATCAGTGATGTGTTCAAACCTCAAGATCTTCCTTAAGATGCTAAGCTTCTCAAAAGGAACCGAGTTTTGATACCAATTATTGAACACACAAAATACTTAGAGGGGGGGTGAATCAATATTCTACTAAACCAACTAATTTCTAACCATCCAATCATTACAATGTATCTTGCTGCAATAGTAACTGAAAATAGGGAAACTAATATACCATCACACAACTCATAGACACCAGGATTTTTACATGAAAAACTAAAAGTGGGAAAAAACAACATTGAGGATCAGCTTACAATATATTATAACCGATTATAAAATATTACATCCAGCACACTACTAGGACACATTGTCCTTGAAAGGCTCATAGTCAAAGTACAAAAGTTATGGCTTACCGCTAGAATACAAAGATATGGCTCACTGCTAGAAATGTGAATTGAAATGAATTCACCTTCTGTGTGTTGAGTATAGTTCCAATTAAGCTCTAGAAAACAAAATGTTTTGCACCATTTTATAGAAACATAACAACTATCATCAACTATCACCAGCTTCACAATATCATTCTATTGCATACATTCACACTATCACACCTTCTCTTTCTCTTTATATGTCACAACATATAGATCTTTTATATCTCAATTATATATATGCTCAACACAAGAATATTCTATATACACACAGTTCATGCATCAATTAGGTTGGCCTAATTGGATGTAAGCATACATAACTCAAAATACCTTATCAGACACAAAATAAATAAAAAATGGCACTCTAAACCAAGAATGCAGGACACAATTTAGGTTAGCCCAAACCTAAAGAATAATCCTTCATGAAACATGTACTTTATGAAAAAATCAGCCAAAAGAGAAGCACACCAAAAATCTAAGTTGAACTTCTATCATTCAAAATTTTCAACCAATTCAACTAAAATTGTTGATTCTCTAATCATGACTGCATCTAAGACTCTTGAAAAATATACCAAATTATATGGATTTGCATGCATTTAAGAGTGATTCGAGACCAAATTACTCGATCAATGTAGCACGAACATATTTTATCGGATGAGAAAATAATCATTTATAAAACAATGTTGGCATCAATGACAACAAAGACAACAAACTGGGGGTCTCCTTCATTCTTCCAACAATAAAGGCTATGAAAATAATTGTATCTTCACATTCAGAATGCTCTAGTCAACTTGTTAATAGGGAAAAATTAAAAATATTCTTTTTGAATGTGAACCCTTTAGTGAAAGGTAGGATTTTGATATTCTAGGGCTTTAAATAGGATGTTCTTCCCTATAAGTATTTGGGTAACCTATTCTTCTTGGGTAAATAAATTCATGACTATTGGGACAAGGCCATTTCATTAGTCTCAAATAGAACCATGACGTGGAAATCTAAATGGTTGTCATTGGTAGGGAAATCGGTTTTGATTAAATCAATTTTGTAGTCTCTCCCAATTTATTTAAAGTGTGTTTTGAAAATCCCCAGGGGTAAATTAGAGGAGTTGCAAAAGGTCTTTAGGGATTTCTTGTGGGCTGAGAATGTGAATCAAAACAATAATTTTTCTTTGGTTGGTTGGGAGAAGGTATGTCTTCCCAAGGATCTTGGGGGAGTTGGGCTACGAAATATGATTCTTCAAAACAGGGCATTGGGAACTAAAATTTTGTGGTGAATTTATAAGGATCCTCATGCCAAATGGTGTCAAATCATGAGCCATCAATATCTTGAATATTTTGACAAAGAATGAATTTTTACTCTCATAAATCCCCCTTAGGGCTCTAAGATCTAGAATTTTATTGTCCTGTAGGTCTATTATTCTACCACACTTGTTCTGGGTCATCCAAAATGGGAGGAAAGCTTTTTTTTGGGATGACGCCTAGAATAGTCATCAAACTCTTCATTTATATGTTATTGCAATGATTCTAAAAATTCATTGGGTTTGTAGGGTTTGTGAGTATCTAGCAGTTGATTCTTCATTGTCTCCTCCTTTAGTCAAGTAGAGGGATTTTGATTTTCTACCTTTTCCAAACACATTGGAGGGTTCTCTTAGTAAGGAGCTAGCTACAAGGATAATTCTATACTCTAAAAGGGATGATGAAATAATTTGGACTAAATCTCTCTTGGGTTCCTACAATGTGAAAGAAGGTCACAAAACTTTGATTAACATTGATAAGTCACTGCTTTGGCCACCAAAACGTTATTGGGGTCCTGATGTACTCCCCAAGGTAGGTTCTTTTGCTTGAATGGTAGAGAAATAATTTTGACAGTTATGAGATTGGATCAACTTGGGATCACCCCTCTTTTCCCTCATGTTCTTTGTCGAAAGGCCCTGGAATTGACTGATCATCTTTTACTTATGTGTGAATTTTCTTACACTTGTTGGTATTGTCTAATGTGTACACTGGGTTGGTCTAGCCCCCAACATTTCTCTCTGTTACATAAATTTTAGGCTTTGCTTGCCTTGTTAAAAAATTCTTACTTTTCTTGTGTTTGGAACCTCATCCCTTCAATCCTTATATGAAACATTTGGCTCGAATGTAATAACATAATCTTTAGAATGAAAGCTACAGATATTTTTTAGGTCTTGCAAAAAATTGAAGTCTTCATATTAGAATCAGTGAGGTATTTTTTACTCAATAACTTGCATGTATTGGGTTTATTTACATCTTGGGATGCATGGGTGCTCAAATCTCGGTCTCTATTAAATAATCCTTCTAATTGTGGGTAAATACAAAATGTCAAACCACTTAAAAAAATTGATCAGGTGATCCCCCTTCTAAAGGATGGTTTAAACTAAACTTTGATGGGCCTTTTGGGGTGACCACAAGATATCTAGTGCAAGCATGATTCTAAGAAATCGTAAACGTGAATTGGTTAGGGCATTTTGTCAAGTGTTAAAAAAAAGGTACAAACAATGTGTTCGAGTTCAATTCCTTAATACTAGTTCTTGAGTTGGCTTTGTCCAATAATATTACTAAGCTTATAATTTAAGGTGACTCCCAGATTGTTATAGGGGATCTCTATAGAAAATATCTTTACTTCTTGAATTTGAATTATTTTTTACATAATTTCATTTCCATTTTGCAAAATTTATTAGTCTTCTAGGTTCAAGATTTTTATAGAGAAGAAAACATGGTAGTAGATAAAGTGGCTAATAAGGTCATTGACAGTTATCTGCCCTTAACTATTTTTTCTCTTCATTATATCAAAAATATTTTGGAATAATGGTCTTGGTTTTTGTGGTAGCTTGTTGGTGTTATTGGAACTTGTACAAGGTATAGCCACACTATGTTCTTTTTCAACACCATCTTGTTAAGGTGAATACTATTGTTTTTATAGATGAAGGTCCCATCGATATCATGAGAAGATAAATTATTTTATTGGTAGTTATGAGTGTGTCTACTAGATAGTCTTGTTGGTGTCTTAGCTTGGCTATTATATGGTCTTCTCAATGTCCCAATTGTGGTAGATATGGTCTCCTTGACATCTATCTCTCCTTTCTTATGTTGGAAATGGTCTCATCAATGTCAGTTGTTATGAGCTAGACATGGTGACATGGCTCTTTAAACTCCTTGTGGTGGTCCCCTCAATGCAAGGTGTCATGGAAATATTCTATTTTCTTTTTGGTGTCTACTAGATGATCTCCTTTAATATCTAAGCTTGACTATTGGACTATCCTCTTGATGTCCTAGCTGTGGGTAGAGATGGTCTCCATGACATATTTTCTCTCCTCTCTCGTGGTTGTGACAGTCTCCTCAATGATGAATGCTATGAAATGGCTATGGTGATTTGACTTTGTAAATTTGTGTGGCAGTCCCCTTGATGCCAGTGGTTTTGGAAATATTCTAATGATTTTTTTGGTGTCTTCTAGATGGTCTCTATGATGTCTTTTTTTGACACTTGGATGGTCTCCTTGATGTCTAGTTTGAAGGTTCAAGTTCTCAAGACTTTTTCTCTTTTTTCCATCATGGTATTGATAGTCTACTTGATGATGGATTTGATGTAAAGTTTGTGTTGTCATGAAACTTTTCCTCACTAGCACACTAAGATTTCCTTCATGCAATATAGTGGGTTTGGTGGGGGAGTCAGGTGACATTCTCTCTTATTTTTGTTTCACCTTTATGATAGTCTTTTTGATGTCATCAACTTATTTTGGTGGCAAGATTATACATGTTCCTTGTGTACTTTCTATCCAATTTGGGTCTCTCACATGGTTAGTAGTGATTTGGGAAAGATTGGCTCAATTAAGGAAATATTTCTAGTGGCGATTTGGTAAGCTATGACCTCACTCCTGGGTCTTTTCATTGGCAACATTTTGGGTGGTGGATCTCTATATACTCAACACTTGTTTTGAGCTTTCATCATAGTTCCTTGGTACATGTATTGCTGGCTATGGGCCTAGTGTAAGTGTTCTAGTGATCTTGCAATAGGTACATTCACTCTGATAACACATGCATGATCCTTTATTGTTTGGTATCCACATTTAGGGTGGTGCTTTTTTTAGGTTATTTTAAGTTTCTTCAAATGGTGAAATTTGTATAGCTTGGTTGGCTTGTTAGCTGCTTGTTTGAGCCTTCCATTCACAACCTCTTCAGAGTCTTCATTACACCACATTTTGTGGAAGTTATGGTTCACTATAATTGTGTTTATGAATTTATTTGATTTGCATTTATAATAGTTTACCCACAAGTTAAATAAGGAATTGTATTTTTTTTTAATAGAGAGTGGGTTGAGATGCATCATATTCCCTTCCAATTGAATTAGCTTCATTGTTTGTGTCTAGCCTCATGGAAATCTTATGGGGTAATGAGATAGTGAAATTTATAGTGAGTAGCTTCCTTCTGCCTCATGTGTATTTGATGTATTTTTTGAGCCTACATTGATAAATTATGACCTTCGAGCATAGTTAAAATCTGTTGGTGGTATGTTTAGGTCATGAACTTATTCTTTGATGTCATTATTGGGTTGTTGCTTTATGACCAAATTGAAGAATCTTTTTAAGGTAGTACAATTTTTGTTTAGACATTTCCTAGAAGATCCCTTGTATTCTCCATATTTTTCTCCTCCTACTCATTTGGATTATTTAGAAGAAAGTAGAACATATTAGGGTTTTCTTCATCAGGTTTTTGGCTTGTCTTTCTCCTCATTTTAATATTAGTTCTTTTGGTAGATGATTTGGATCTCCTTGTATATATGTAGCTATTTTATTATTCAATCATGTAATTAGTATATTAGTTTTTCTAGGTCTGACTTGTTTTTTGAATCGCATGTAATTCTTGTGAGGGCTTATATGGTTTTTGATTGATCGAAATTGTAGAACTTTCCCTCTCTTTTGACTATATGTAATCATTTTCTAGAAATTGATGAAACTTTGTTATAGTGGCTCAACTAGTTTTACAAAAAAAAATTCCCTAAATTCTATCCACTTGCACAAATAAGTAATTTCTTAGGGTATGTGTAGGATCATCATGGAAAAAACAAGCCCTTAAGTTTTTCTATATTATTTCAAAAAAATGTAAAAATAGAATCTCTAGAAAATTGAATGTAGTTTCTAAAATACTAGACCTTTATTTTTATTTTTTAAAATCTATTTGGTGAAAATTTGAAATTTCAATGGAGTAGTATTTAAATTTCAGGGTAAAAATAAGAAGTAGGTTTCTATCTGGCCACCCTTATTTATTTTAATAAAATGATAACATTTTTTTATAAGCTTTTAGATATAAGCAGAGGACTCATGTCCCGATGTGATGCATATTTTTTTATAATTTTTTTCCAAGTAAATAATTAATTATGATTTTTTTTTTATTACAACTTTTAAAAAATATAAAATGTCGTTTGTCTAGCCACCTTAACTTGGTAAAAAATTCATGAAATTCATTTATTTATTTTTTAACCCTATAGTATGCAAAGCATAGAATGTGACACATGTTTTAGATTCAAAAAATGTGATACCTTTTGAAAGTTATAGATGTTTTTCAATCAGGACTTTATTCGTAATTCTAATAGAAAATGACTAATAATTATTTATTAAATTCAAAGTAAAACATAATTTATATTGGTGGAAAGCTGATAATATCCTCTAAAAACCCTTTTTGTTTCATCAATTTTGGGTAAAAAAAAAGTCGTCAGCCACATGGACCATCATATGGCTTACATATCACCAATTTTTGGCCCATCATGATCCTGAACATAGCCCTTACTTATTTAATTTCTTCATTTATTTTAATTCCTATAATTATTTAAAGAATACTCTCATGTAATATTCCTCTAATTTGAGTTCAAATACTTCCCTCCAGATGGAAATATCTTCTCCATCTTCCTAAATTTAAGGGATTGCAATTGTCTCAAGCAATTGATACCTTGATTAATGTCATTGATTTGTGTCACTCTTCTATCTCATCCTTTGATCTGACCAATGATCCATGTCATTTCCTCTCATTGAATTGCATCCCTTGGTTAGCCAATTTTATCTTAACCATTCATTTCTCCAAAAAGTAGGCTTATAAATAGTTCTCATTTTCATGAGAATTATATTCAAATAAATTCAAGAAACTACACTATAGCCTTTTTTGTATTCATTATTGAGATAAATTACTCCTTTGTGAATAAAATTCCTCATTTTGCATCAATTTCATTAACCAATCGATCAATTGAATTTTTTCATCAACAATGTATTAGGTTTTTTGAGCATTCCTTATCAATCTAGCCCTAATCCCACTAATGGAATCCCTCAAAAAAAATTGTTCCATCGTAAATAATTGTGAAAATATAGTTTGGTCCTTTGTGCTTGATTTAAGGTCATGTCCTCATCATTGTGATAGGGTTTTATTTCCATAAAAATTTCTAATAATTGGCCTATAAATCGAATAAACCCTTGGTCATTTAAAAATTGCATTGACCTATCATTCTCGTTCCTGGTCATTTAAGTTGCCACTTATTCCATTGAGGTCGTTGTTTAATATTAGGTTTTTTGGTTGCATGGATCCTTTCAAATGTTAATTTTTCCTATGGTCGAAGGCTTAATATTAAAGTTTCTTATCTATAGCCTTTGTTATAGGTCATCATCACATTCACCCATTCATGCTCCCACTTTTAAGAATAAATTTTGTGTTATGTGTAGAATTAAACCTTCATATGGGTCATCTAATAAAAGGAATCAATATTAGCCATTCACCGTATGCCTGTCTTATTTTATTGCTTCTTATTTTATTCTCACAAGTTGGTGGCCTTTGACCATGTGTCTCATGTAATGGTGGGCCTAGTCCCCTTGATAATGATGAGTGGTGCATTTCAAAGAGGATCAACAACTAATTGATGAAAGACATGGCTATATCTGTATCATTCCCCATGAGCCCATATTTTTTTATTTCATATTATTTTATGGACATGGGCTAGCGGGTGATAGCCATGTGGTACTACTTTATGGTGGGTCCTAAATCCTCACAAGGTAGTGGGTGTTATTTGAAGATTGATCAATGGTATGCAGTGCAACATGTGTTCTCATTTGGGAATTCCCCCATGCCCCCATCCATTTGTAGTGGTATGAGGAGATAGTCTTATGAGTTAGCGGGCGATGTGACACCTATCATTTTGGGGGGCCTAATGTATTTTTGGAAAATGAAAGATTATTTTGTGGAGGATAAAGTTGACGGTCAATGGCAGGTGATGTCGTTCAATCTTGGCCACTCCCAGCCACCTTGTGTGGGCCTTGCCTATGTCTTGTATCTTTTGATGGGCAAGCAAGAAAATGCCATGTGGACTTTATAAAAATCTTTGCTAGGTTGTAATGAGGTTGGAATACTTCCAAATTTGCCTGAAAAGATACTATTTCTAAACTACGCTATTTTCAGATTTGTTCTTTAAGGCACATGCTCGATATTTTGGCCATCAATCATGATAGCCATTGATACATGTGGAAAAGGTGAAAAAAAATCATGACAGTGTACGAACTGATATTTTGAGATTGGATTAGAACCAATCCCCATTGTTTTTGACAAGAAGAAATATAAGTGAAATAATTCTTACGAGTGAGTAGGTAGTTGTGGCAGGAAAGTTTTAATTGATGCAAAGTACATAGTAGATATTAATCTATTTGGAGTTTCTTTTATATAAAGGAGCATTAAAAGCATAATTAAAATTTAATTTCAAATGGTTGCATAGTAATTTTCCCGTTGTTTTATCTTTTAAATCATGAAAAATGATTATGATTAAAAGGATCAAGGCATGTTGTTACCAACTCACACATGTAGGATTTATTTGAGGAATTAATTGTTGGAACACTTGCATGGCTTGTTATAAGAAGGACTGATCGCTATATTTTTCATCCATAAGTTTCTTTAATTTTGAGTCTGATAACAAAATTGGTAGATGTCTTCTAGGAGGATGAATAAGTCTGAGGAGTCTGTTAGGCCAGTTGAGAGGTCTAGGAGACTAATTTTTCTTGAGTCTAAGAAGAATAATCATGAGGATGAAGTTGATACATAGGGAGCTCCTGATGCACCAAAGAATAGAAGAGGATGCAAAAAAATTAAGAACAGTGTGAGGAACTGAACTATTTTAGAAGAATTGGTCCAATTCAAAGGGAAGGAGTTGCTAGAGTATGAAAAGAAGACAAAGAAAAGGTGCAAGTATCATAAGGCTTATCCAAGAAAGTTCAGTTATTCTAGTGAGTTTTTTGATAACCCTTCAAACAATCAGGGTGACACTAACTCAGAGGGTGATTATTATCCCCTCTCTGGTACCATCTGATGATTCTGACAAGGTGGTTGTGATGGTTCCTCCAGTTCCACCATGAGCAAGGCATGGGATAGCATCCTCTGGGATTGACAACTCAGAGTGATGACTATGCCCCATTTTTCTTTTTGATGACACCATAGCCCTTTTGTTAGAATTTTCCTATTCAACATTCATGTGATTTCTTGTTTCTAGTGTTGATGTGGAATTATTTTGGGCTGGTGTATAGGAGAGGTTCCAGACTTCCTAGCTTTGGGTTATATGCATGTTTTTACTAGGGTTGCTAGTGGAGAATCTTCTTTGATTGACAAGAATGAGGAGTTGGTGTGTCTACATGCAGGGCATGTGGAATGTGGTCTTTTACTCTTCCATTTTCTTCAATGATTGCATGTAACTGACTAGAGACATCTTAAATTTTTGTGCAAATGATCTTGAAATAGGTTTTTAGGGTAAATTCTAGGCTCAGGAAGGGCATTTTGAATAGAACATGGATAAGCAGGCTAGTAGATTGTCTTGTGAATGAAATCATGTATGTAACAATCTTAAATCTGTTTTATATAAACTACCGATATAGAAACAAATCTTTGTTTGGAAACAAATACTCTATGTATATTTCTCACAAAGTTATGAATGAGAATATTAATGGTGTTGTCATTTATCTTCAAATAGTTATGTTTGAATGTATGATTCTGTTCTCATCTTTAACTCAAGGAGTTAATTAAAATTCTTGAAGAGGGTATAGAGTTTTGTAAGAAATGGCTTAGGATTAGTAAGAAGTGAGTGTTTCTTTTAGGCATTATGAGTTTTCATAAATTGCAAAGCAATATGAAGGCAGTCCACCTATCTCTAGATTTTAGTACTTCATATATTATAGATTCTTACATATTTGACTCCATTTCTCCAATTGGTGAGACATTGGTCATTTTATTTGAAAATCTTGCATAAATAATGAGTAAGTAGCATAGCTGACCCTGAACTTAAAATAAGAACAATATTCATTTAAAATCCTTTTCAGAGAGTTGTGTGGGTTGTAGGTAGCTTTGATTCATGGCAAGTAAGTAGTCACTAACTTATATGATCTGCCAAATCTTTTGTGGGATAGAGCTTATTTGCATTACCTAGGAATCAATATATATACAAATATGTTACTACTTGTATACATTTCATGAAAACATATTTTGGATTACCCTCCTTAGTTTAACAGAGCCAAAAGTGAAGGAGTAAGGATCACAAAATCTTGGGCTTGGTGTGCTAGCCACTAACCTTACAGATTCTTCATCATAAGAGTTGGCAAATTTTTAGAGAATTGTTACGTTCTACTAGAAAATTCACCAACACCCACAATGGGATGATGTTTTCACTTATTTAGTTAATTTCTCCATTTGAATTACTTTTTTATTTCATTTTTAATAGCTTCTTAATTAGGAATTTGAAACAATTTCATTGGAATATGGTCTAGTTAGATCATTATTTGGTTTAATTTATCTATTTCAATTTTGTGTGATCTTGATAACTTTTCATGTTCACATTCTAGTATGCCCGGTCGGACCCTAGGTCCCTAAATAAGATTGTATTTTTATTTTTCTTAGACTTTGTAGGATCAAAGGGCATGGCGATGCATGTGCATCTCAACACTCTGATGCATTTGTAAATGGTGACACATTTACATTAGAAATGTCTGTGCATCTACAAATAGCTATACATTTATTAATCATTTATTGCTTTATATTTATAGGTTTCCAGAGCAACACATCTACAATAAGGTGATGTATTTGTATACTTTTGATACATCTACACATATACCAGATAGTTTGACACATATGTTTGACAGTTTGATGCATACACATTGATAGTCTGATGCATCTGTAGGCAAAAAATAAAGTTCAATCTTTGGGTTTCATCTGAATTTTGAATTTCTTGTATACCTAACCCTAACTATTTCATGTTTTTTGGTTTTTGGTTTTCTAAGACTAACATTTGAAGGGAAGCATGGAGAAAATTTAAAATTGTTTTTTCACACTTAAGGAAATCAATCAAGCATGGTTCAAAAATCTAAAGTGTTTCTTAACACTCATGTGAATGATGACTTTTAATCTATTTCATTTTTATGTTTTAGCTTACCTTCACATTTAGAATTGGTTCTTTAAAAATTGAACCCCACAACTACTAAAATTTTAATTTTGGGTTTTAAAATGAACACATATTTATCTTTGTTTAAAATAAAAACATTTTTCATTTGGTCTTAAAATTAATCAGCTTACACCTTTATATCTAGTTAAAATTGAACCACACATCTATTTTGGTGCACTTGAAATGAAATTTTCCTTCATTGTATTTTGTGCTTAGTAAGTCATATACATATCCTCTCCCCTTATGCCTGATTCAATGTTGGGTGAAGAGAAACAACTTGGACTTGAATCTTTGTTCATTGTAACCCTAAGTATTTTTCTATGTATCCTCTCCCCTTGTGCCTAGTGTGATCTTAAATGAAGAGAAATTGTAAATCCTTTTCTTTCTTTTCAATAGGATGCCTACCTTGAGATACATTCTCATGAAGAAATCAAGGGTTCAACCTCAAGTGGATTTTTTGGGCACACTATATAAATTGGCTAAGAGAGAAAGTTGTAGGTCAATCTATGCATGTAGTGCTCTAGACTTGCCTTAGGGACTACAATTTTAAGGTTTTTGAAGGTGATATTTGAGAGGTTGGAGGTATTAACCAAGTTCTACCCACTATAAATCTATTTTTCTAAGAGGCCTAAGACTTTCAAACATTTTCTCTTAGTGGTGCAAAGGAATAGTGTTGTTCCATGAAGCTACTCGCCATGTACCAAGTATAGCTGAGGTGACAAAATACCCTACAAGGAACTTTTCCTTCCAAGGTATGAGGTGTATTGTGTATGCATGCACTAGTTACTCATTCTAGAATGTGTGATATTTTATCATGTAGGCCTACTATGAGAAAATAAACCTTATCTACCTACTAAATAGCTTGTGCAATATGGCATGATTTTCATGTTGAGACCTTGTAACACCAATTAGTGAGTTTTTGTGGAATAAAAAAACATTCAAATCACTTGATCACATTACTGAGTCAGATTTACATGTTATATACTCTATTTGTAAAATAAACAATTCAAAAAAACTAGGTCAGCTTGCATTTTAAAGATCCCCTAAGAAGATCGATGCTTTTTCTTAATATTGCACAAACCGATGCTTATGGTTTCACATCGACACACTTTTATAGATTGATGAATTTTCCAGGGTAAATAAATATTTAAGCAGCACCTTTGTTTAGAAAATTTGATGCTTATGTCGAATATTGATGATTCTACCAAATATTGATGTACTTACTAAAAATAGTTGACGTTTTTGCATGAACAAAGTGATACATTTTCCTAATTTAAAAATAATACAACTTTAAAAAAAATAATATTTTTTTAATTTTGGTTCTAAAACATCAAATTTATATGAAACTGGTTAAAACAAAAATAAAGCCAATCTTGCCTCACTTATAGCATTCATCAAACAACAAACATATTTCATGTTCTTCAACATTTTGGTCTTTTCAAAAAAATCTTTTAGGTTTTCAATTAAGATCAACAATCAAACAATCAATATAAACATCAAAACAACAACCATCAAGACACACAACTTGCATTTTTCGACACCAAATATCTTGGACTATGTTTCACAATTTCTATTTTTAAGGTTTAGCTCTATGTTCATAATAATCTATTTCTAAAAATTTAGTTGGATTAGTACATGTTGTGTGGTCTCACAACACACCCCAAGATTTTTAGGCTTGGGGACCCATCAAATAATTTTTAACTCTTATGGTATAAGCTAGCTAGTTGGAAGATCACCTAGAAGATAAAAGAGGTAAAATAAATCTTTGAATAAAAGAGTACATTGTAATAAAGTGTTTTGAGTATTGAATATTGGGAACAAGGAATGAATGAAAGGCGAAAAAGTTAATTCAAATATAATCCAAGTGTTTTGGTCTGATATTAGAAGTTTGAGAGAAACGAAAGTCGAGTAAAATTTAGGTTCAAGGAAATTTTATGAGTAAAGCTAAATATCGGGTACCAGGTATCGGGTTGCGATATAAAGTGAAGTTTTGAAATTTTGTGATTATATAATGAGTCTTATAGTTTGATGATCTGGTATATGTAAAGGATAATCATACAAGAATTAGTAATGTACTTGGGAAGCATGTTATTTATGGAAATTTGTGTTATAAATTTTGAATAATGGTTTTTATTTACATGAGATGTCTATAAATGTTTTTTTTAAGCGATTTAATGTGTGTAATTTGTGATTGCAAGAAATATAGATTGTGACGCAAAGTTTGGATATGGACGGTGAGGAGAACTTGAATCATAGATAGAATCATTTCTAGATTGGGTTGCTTACTCTAGGAGGTTATAATGCAGAGGAATTTGAGTCCACCAACAAGCTAGAGATCCCGGTATTATACATGCGATGGGAGAAAACACCAATCTTTGGGGAAGCCCGTTCTCGAGAGTAGCATACTCTAAGAAAAATTGAGTGTTGGAACTGAATGATAATATGATCATTCTGAATGTATGGGAAGTTCCTACACAGTATCATGATTCAAGTTATTATGCTCGCAATAATGAATGATTAAAACCCAAAGAGCTTCAATTGCAATTTCCTAGTCAATCACTATCTTCCACGTGCCTTGATATGATTCATCCCTTAGATTCTCTCTCATTTATTTTCCTTATCTTGTCTATGCCTTGTATTCCATAACAGGTAAGAGGATCTCATTTTTTAAGATAAGTTCAAAATTTGTGGATGTCAGAAGAGCTAGAACTTCTTTAAGTTTTGTTCTTTTTTCCTATTTTCTTAATCATTCTATTCAACAAACTTGTATGCACGTAGACATTGATTAATATCATAGCCAATTTGATAGCTACCTATCTCATCAATCTTTTGTAGCTGGTTTTGTTAGTTTAGTTGAACAAGCCTATATGCTGCATCATTTAAGGGTGAATACATAAACTACTCAATCTCCAAACTAAAACCCCTCTCTTTAAAAGCTCACACTATTTTGTATGTATCTTTAAAGCAATCTGGTGAAGTATAAAGCAGTTTTCTTTGATTTAATCAATTCTTTGGGGCAGGCATGGAGAATAACAAGGAAAATTTTAAATTTCAGTATTTTTTATGCTTTATTTTAGAATAGATGCTTAAATTCTTCGAAAATGTTCCAAAAATAGATGAATGGATGGAAATTTATTGAAAATATTTCATTTTATATTAAAAAAATCAAATTCTTAAAGCTAAATCTACTTAAGTGATAGAAAATGAAATTGTTGATGTTCATGAAATATTATTTCAAATATTTTAGTTTCATGATACTTGTTCTTGAGATCCAATTTGAAAACTTAGTATCTAGTATAAATATGATTTTTACAACATATTCCCTTGATATTAACAACAAATTCACATCATACCATGAAGCGAACCTAGTACAATCATGACCTGATTATCGAAGACATGGGATTGTCTTGTTCCATATCTTTCAAGAAGAATAGGATTCTTCACGGTTTATCTGTGGAGATTTTTTAATTGACCTATTTTTTGTGAGTGAAATCATTGTCAATAGGAACTGGCACTAGAAGGAGGGCCTAATTTTAAAATTTTATCTAGTATCGAGTTTTAAATATTGTAAAGTGAAGTTAAATAGAAGCTAGTATTTCAATATGGAAGTTCAAATACTTGTGGAAAAATTTAACTAGAGATTATATCCTTTGAGTTTTCTCACTTTTGGTAGAGTCACTAAATGTAAAATTCATGATACAACCAATCACGGAAAACTTGATTGTGATTTTTTCTTAACTAGGGTGAGCTTAGCCATGTGTAAAGTGATTATGTTAATAGAAGACATTCTAACTGCTAGAAGGAAAGAGTCCTTAGAAAAAATTGTTTTCAACCCTAGTAAAACTAGAAATATTAAAAAATTAACTAATACATCAAAATAGTTGGATAACTACAATTATTACAATGAAATTCATAACATGTTGCAAGAAAATAAACAAGAATGTCGAGGTTTCTGGAATTATTGCATTAGAAACAAGGAAATGACATTAACAAGTCATCATTCTCCTTACACATGGAAAACACAAATGAAGAAAAGGAGCAAGAAAATTGAGTGGGAGACGTGTATATTTTACCCCAAACAAAAAATTTACAAGATAAAAAGGGAAATTTTCTTGAATTTATGCAAGATACAAAATATCATTCTTTTATTTTTTCTCTATCTAATGAAAAGGGAAAATTAAGCTGGTAAGGCAATACACGTCATCACCCGAATAAGTGGAGAGAAATGATCCGTGCAAAGTTAAGCCTATGAATTAAATGAAGAATAATGGACCGTGTTTTGATATAATCATGATAATCTTGATCCATTAATTAGGTGCAGTGTCATCAAATCGGGGTGCTAGCTGAAATTGTAGCGGTTGCCATAAGAATTTATCGGAAGGGTGGTAACTAATGTTTCTAAATTTAGATCTAATTTGGTGATTAAATTGTTTGTTGCTAAATTTTAATTGATGTATATCTTTTAACATATAATGGTTTGCAGTTAGCTAGGATTCGGCATAAGGTGGTAAAATTTAGTCAGAAATACACATCAACAGGGAATATTTTAAGTGATTTTTTTGGAAATGGTGAATTGATGAAGGGATTTGCATTGAATGAAAAATAAAAAGGTAACCTTTTCCTCCACTATGATTCCCAACCTAATAGCAGGCTTCACTTCCTACAAGTTTAAAATGAGCTATCATTTCTATATCTTAAAAAAATAAAAATCAACTCTCTAGGCTATCCAAATAACTCTACCAAGGCTATAGATGCTTGGCTAGGAGTAGAGCTATGTTTGGGGGGAATTACAAAGATAAACTTATTGGAGCTATGGATGCTTGACTGGTAGCAAGGCTCTATCCCTGGTTGGCGTTGGATGATTACCATATTATGTAGTTCAATGTCAATGAACTAATTCTTTTTAATGAGTTCCAAAAATTAGAATTAATCAGAACACACGGATGTCTTTGGGGTAGTTTTTATTGTTTTATCCTAAAATCTAGGTAAATGTAAAGGTTATTGTTTTAAAATATGTATAAATTCTAATTTACAATTGGTGTTTTAATTTCAAATTTTGTTTAAATTTTGTTTTATTTGTTGCAAGTTGTTGTGTGGTCTCAAAACACACCCCAAGATTGTAAGGCTTGGGGATCCAACAAATAATTTTTAACTCTTATGGTATAAGCTAGCTAGTTGGAAGATCACTAAGAAGAGAAAATAGGTAAAATAAATCTTTGATTAAAGGAGTAATTTTTAATAAAGTGTTTTGGGTATTGAATATCGGGAAGTAGGAAGGTGTAAAAGGGAAAAAAGGTAGTGCAGGTATAAGCAAAGCATTCTGATATGATATTAGAAGTTTGAGAGAAATGGAAGTCTGGTAGAACCAAGGTCTGAGGAAATTTTATGGGTAAAGTTGAATACCAGCTATAGGCTACCGAGTTGTGATATAAAGTGAAGTTTTCAAAAAAAATGATTATCTAATGAGTTTGATAGTTCAGTGATCCGATATATGTAAAGGATAATCATACAAGAATTTATAATGTGGTTGAGAATCATGTTATTTATTGAAGTTTGTGTTATAAAATCTGAATAATGGTTTTTATTTACATGAGATGTTTATAAATGTTTATTTTAAGGGATTTAATGTGTTTAATTTATGATTGCAGGAAATAAAATTATGATGTAAATTTCAGGTATGGAAAGTCAAGAAAATTTGAATCGTGGATAAAATCATTTCCAGATCAAGTTGCTTACTCTGGGAGGTTATAATGCAGAGGGCTTTGAGTCCATTAGAATTTTTGAGATCCCAATATTATACATGCGGTGGGAGAAAATTCCAATATTTGGGGAATCCCATTCTCGAGAGTAGCATACTTGAAGAAAAACCAAGTGTTGGAACTAAGTGATAATATGATCATTCTAAATGTATGGGAAGTTCCTAAACACTATCCTAATTCAGGTTATTATCCTCATGATAATAAATGATTAAAACCTAAAGAGTTTCAATGAGCAATTGAAGTTAATCTTCAAGGACTTCAATTGCAATTTCCTAGTCAATCACTATCTTCCATGTGTGTTGATATGATTCATCCCTTAGATTCTCTCTCATGTATTTCTTTCATGCTATCTATGCCTTTTGTTCTATAAAAGGCAAGAGGATCTCATTTTTAAGTTAAATTCAAAATTTGTTGATGTCGGAAGAGCCAAAACTTCTTTAGGTTTTGTTATTATTTCTTGTTTTCCGAATCATTCTGGTCTAAAAACTTGTATGCACATAGACATTGATTAATATCATATCTAATTTGATAGCTACCTATCTCATGAATATTTTGTAGTTGGTTTTGTTAGTTCAGTTGAACAAGCATGTATATTGCACTGTTTAAGGGTGCATAAAGAAATTGCTCGATGTCCAAACTAAAACCCCTCTCTTTAAAAGCTCACACCATTTTGTATGTAGGTGTGAAGCAATCTAGTGAAGTATAAAACAATTTTATTTGATTTAATTAATTCATTGGGGCATGCATGGAGAATAATTGAGAGAAATTATTATTTCATTATTTTTTATGCTTTATTTTAGAATAGATGCTTAATTCTTTTGAAAGTGTTCTAAAAAATAGATGAACGGATGGAAATTTATTGAAAATATTTCATTTTATATAAAAATTGTTGAATTCTTAATGCTAAATCTACTTAAGTGATAGCAAATTAAATTTTTGATGTTCATGAAATATTATTTCAAATCTATTAGTTTCATGATACTTGTTATTGAGATCCAAATTGAAAACTCAGTGTCTAGTATAAATATGATTTTTAACAAGATATTCCCTTTGAGATTAATATAAAATTCACATCATACCCTAAAGCGAACCTAGTACAATCATCACTTGATTATCGAAGACTTGGGATTGAATTGAGTCAATCTTTTTGTTTTGTTTAGGCAGATTTCCCCTTTGAGCTTGTCTTATTCCATATCTTTCAAGAAGAATAGGCTTCTTCATGGTTTTTTTGTGGAGATTTTTTTATTTGACCTATTTACTATGAGTGAAATCATCATTAATAGTACACATATTTTTGGAAAAACTTACTTTAGAGTCACAATTCTACTCTCAAGGTTTGCATGTTCATAAATATCAACATAAAAACACATCAACCAATCTATAGTCTAGATTATGGTCAAAAAATTGAATGTTTCACATCATTAATCCATTCACAAGGTCATACATCATTTTTTCTAAACCTATTAGAGATTCTTTATTAAAAAAAATCAAGCAACGAACAATATCATTCACAACAATTCCTAGGGTTGATACACATTTTATGGTAACAACAAGATCACAACACAAGGAAAACATGGAACCAAACCCTAGTGGTTCAAACATACCCATCACAACTAGTGCTAGTGAACCAATCATTGGGATGGCCGATTTAAATCTTAGAGGTTTTTCCACTCCACCACACAATCCACCACCATCTCAACCATCACAGGAAACAAGGGCTCAAATAGAGGACATTATAGACAACCCCCATGAATTCACCACCACATAGTTACTTAAAATGCAACAAGATCTAATATTTCATCACATCATAAACATAATGTTGAATTTAAATCCAACTCAATATATGGTCACACTTGCACACAGAGGAACAAACCTCACATCTACTTTTGATGTGAACACACTTAGGGAACAATCATTCTCAAATATAGCATCTATGGTTCAACTTCTTAACATAAACCTTTGGTCCATAGCATTACCCAACACATGCCACAAACATCTTTATCACATTTACCAATTCAATAAAAAATCACTAGGATGGATTCAAATAGTATAACAAGTAAACATGGAAATCCTCAAAGTATAGGGAATTATGCAAATGTGGTCATTCAAAATTAAAAAAACAATGTTCCACCCACATTTCATGCTATACTTAGTACACAAAAACCCCAAGGTCCTCATAGTCAAATCCAACAACCTCAAGGTTCTCAAAACATACATCAACAACCTCAAGGTATTCATCAACCTCAAGATTCTCAACACATATCACAACATCCTCAAGGTTCTCAACATATATCACAACCTCAAGATATTCAACATCCCTAAGGTCCTCAAAGTCAAATTCAACAAACTCAAGGCCATCAAACATCACAAAAATATTTAGGGTCTCAAAATCAAGGTATTCAACACATATCACAACATCGACCATTTTCCCAACATTAATTATAAAAAAATCAAGGAAATCCTCAACAAATGCTTCAACATCAATTAACACAAAATCAAGGAAATCCACAACCAATATCTCAACATAATTGACACAAAATAAAGGTCCACAAAAAATACCTCAACACCAAGGGTCCAAAAATCTTATGGTTCCTCAACATCATGCTCCTTCACAACATCAAATATTTTATTCTCATAATGCAACAACAAAAAACATCCCAACATCAAGGTAAAATTTCCCCTCATCAAAATCAAAATTTGCAACATCAAGTCTTGCAAAATCAAAACTCAATTCCACAAAAACAAAAATACCAAGCTTTTCACGGTCAGAATCGAGATATCCCTCTGGGTCATAACACACTCATAATATCATTCCACAAACTTAGCACATTCCACATAACCAATACATCAGATCAAATAAAAACATCAGTTCTCCTCCACAACACATCATGCCTTCTCCCCAAAAACAAAAAGGTTGGCAGTCTCAACAACAAGCCCTACAAGTTTAATAACAAGCCCTACAAGCTCAACAAGCCTTATAGGCTCAAAAATCTGAACAAGCTCTATAAGCTCAAAAAGAATTACAAGCTCAACAAGCTTTCCAAGCTCAACAATAAATAGTATGCTCAACAAAAATTTCTTGTTCAACAACAACAATGACAAGAAGGCTAGAAATACAACCAACAACAATATCAATATGATAATTATGAACAAAATGTTGTAAATAAACATTCATATGAATCATATAAGACACAACCACCCTCATCACCTCTAAATCAATAATATCATACCAATCTACAATTCACACCATATAAAACATACAACAACACACCATCATATCAAAATCTAGCTTAAAATCCCTATTCCATAATTCACCATATATGCTCCACCATTGAACAATCCAACAAATGTGAAACACCAAAAAATGTGTTAACCAAAATGGATTGATAACAAGTGGGTTACTATGGACCTATTTCTCGCTATTTCATTATGAAATGAGATCCCTACACATAATTGACTAACAACCTTTAGGTGAATCAACTCCATGTGAGAATCTTCAGGATTCCTTATGCTTTGAGGATAAGGGTCAAGGTCAACCAAAACTTTTGGGAGAAAAACTAAAGATAGAAAATCAGCCAAATTATGCGAATTAAATATTAGAACAAAAATATTAAAATCAATATTAACAGAACCAGAAGTTAAATTACAAATATGAGAAGGGTAGAAAGGTGTTTACTAATCACCAAAAGTCTATTTCTAAAGGAAAACTAGGACTCATTCACCCATGGGTGAATGGGTCTTTTGTCAGGGACTTTTTGCAGCTTTCAAGAGCCTCTAATGTTGATTTGTAGCTTCTAATTTTTCTAGGTTTCATTGTCAAAATATCAGAAATCAGATCTATAGGTTATATTTTCTGATTTGACAACAATTTTGACAACTTTGAAAAGTTTTGCAATATTGCACATCAAGAGGTCTTCGATACTTCATCTGTAACACCTTGCCATGCAACCCTAGAGGATGTTGCAAACAACTACTTAAACAGGCTAAAAATATATATATTTAAGAACAACTAAAAAATAAGTTCGCTTCCCAATGCAACCATCCCCTAAGGTTAGGAGACTGAAATTAGAAACCACCCACAACAACAACAACAAGAATATAAACCATGTCAATTATTTAGACAATAATTAAACACATACATTCCAACAAGATAAATACATCAAAGCACACTAGATAACTTTCAATCTCATTTACCATATTTAAATATAACAATTACAACTCTCATTCCCTGAATGAGGCAAGTCCAAAAAACATAATTACAAATTACATCCTTCCACCTCAATAACATAGAGGGGTAAAATAATACAAGATCAACTGAAATAAAATAATACAAGAACTAAAATAGATTCCAACAAGCTCTCCAACTGGAAGTCTCGTCCACATGAACATGAAGAAAGAACCCAATAGATTTAGGTGCATGCCACCCAACCAAGTGGAACCCAAAGGCCAACCCCCCATGCTAGGAGATAGTAACCCAGATTCCTAGCCAAGACCATCTACCACTAGACACAAACTAACACAAACTGAACCAAACTGAATCCACCAACCACATGTACAACACAAGTACAACTCAAGTACAACTCTACATGTTCACATTGCTTCCAAAAATAAAGCAAAACAAGTATGTTATGAGAACCATACACACAGAATCGAATACCAACTGTGGTCACATCAGGTATGTTACGGAAACCATACCCATAAAATCAAATACCAACTGTGGTCACATTAGGTATCTTATGGAAACCATACCCACAATAAACAAGTACCAAATGTTGTCCCAGATAGAGTGTCATCACACAACTCATCATGGGTTATCCTCTAGGATTCTTCCTAGGCTCCGACCCCCACTAAGGGTTATCCTAGTGGCCTCTACCGAATTCCCAGCCCCCATACTCACTCATGTGAAATCAAATACCTTTCGTATAGACAAGATAGATGACCATGCCATTCTAGGCCTTCCCATTCATCCCAAGTCTAAACGAGCCCTTGTGTCTATGAGTGAGGCATAATTATCTTGATTAGTGAGAAGTCCCACCTAATCTTCTAAGTGTTTTTTTAGTTATCACTTGATTAAACCACCTCCGTAAGTTACCCAGTTTACCTCTTTCGGGCTCTGGCCCCTACAAAAGCCACTCTTCTACTTGACAACACACATACCATCCAAAATCCAAGGGTACCAAAGTGCAACTAACAAGATAACACGTCCACTCCTTTCTTAGGAAGCGACATAAGATAAAACCATCTCCAAACACTAGAGGTAACAACAATAACAAAACCACTCCTAGAAAGGAGACACACATTACAAAATCCATTGCTTTCACAGGAGGCACAAAACATTCCCGTTCGTGGAAACCAGGTATAACATTGACATATCTTCATGCACTACCCAAGGGAATTAACAAATAGTCGACATCACAAGATGACAACCCCCAACCTCTAGGGTCCTCTGGAAGACTTATAGATTAAATACACTTAACCTCTTTCCCCAAAACATGAACTCAGAGGAAACAATCACGAAGGCAAGTTGCAAGGAATTAAACTAATTTTGGATTCACTAAATCCATTTCCCTTATTAACATCAGTAATCTATTGCTCAATAAAACTTATTTAAACATACGTCTCTTTCAGACAAGATGAAATTTAAACCAACACTTAATTTCCTAATTGCCTTAAATAATAAAATAAGCATATACTTCTATAATTCTAGAATATAGCATTTTAAAATAAATAACCATACGTCCTTGCAAACCAAAACATTTTAAATAAATCAATTAATTTTGCCATTTAAACACATTTCTATAAATTCAATATTTGACCTAGCAAGTAATATTATTTTTAAAATAAAACCACTAACTCGACTATTACATAATGATTTAAAATTCTCCCAATTATATTTAAATCATACATCACAATAAATTAATACCTATACATATATATATTTTAAACAAAAATATATATATGTATACTTAAAATTTAATCTCCAATATACAAATATACACCAAAAAAATACATTATTAATGTATATCAATATTTAATATTATATAATATAATATAAAATATTATTACAAAATATTTTAATATTATAAAATATATTATTAAAAGTATTAATATATATATATATATTTAAAAACCAAAAAGAATGGCCTTAGGCCGCACACACGGTTTTAGAGCTGACTGCGGGTGGGGTTAAGCGCCACCAACTATGTTTACACAGTCGGCGCTATGGGTTGGGCACCGCCAACTATGGTGGGGCTGTGTACACAGCCGCCCACCACCTCCGATGGCACTGTGCACAACACAATGGACCACCGGGGGTGGTGGTGGCAGTTGTGTAAACAACCACCCCACCGGTGGTGGGCAGGCCATGGGGGTCACGTTGGGTGTGGCTCTCCCAACATGCCTCCCATGGTGGGTGCGGTGGGGGTGAGCCACCATCACCCCCAATGAATTTTTTATTTTTATTTTTTATTTTTCAAAAAGACCTACGGATTTCTTAAAATCAGCGCCACAACCAGGCATAAATGAAAAATATAATATAACAACACATCCTCAATAACCCAAAATTAAACATATACAATATATATATAAACACACACACACACACACACACACACACACACACACACACACACACACACATATATATGAATATATTGATTAACTCATTTTTTGGATTTGCAATACAAATTGAGAAACTAATTTTCAAAACAATTAATTGCAGCCAAGAACACAAAGTTTTCTTTTAAAGAATTATTTTTCCAATGAAGAGATTTTGCAAACAAACTCAAATTTCAACATGGGTTTTCTATTTTTCCAAACATATTCTATTTGAGTTTCCAAACAAAGATTTTTGCAAACACCATATCCAAATCTATGAATTCTTAACAAAACCAAAATCAATTTAATAAGATGAACCTGGTTTCAAAAAGTTTGAGAAGATCCAGAGGGTGCATAGGTCCTCAATTGGATTTGCTGTGTATTTTTGCACACACGCCCCACTTAGAGTAGGGACACTCTTTTCGGATGTCTTTTGAGCTTTGGTTTTATTGGATTTACCTTTTTAAAGTCTTGACATGTTGGTCTTGTTGGCTTTGATCCCTCCCTGAGGCCTAAATTGGTTAAAGTTGGCTTTTAGTGAAAATCCGGGTCTGAACCTGAATCTGGGATTTTCCAGCTCCGGCGGATTTTCCCGAGCTCTGGTTTGTTGTCTGGTCATCACTGAATTTTTCGAATCCAGGTTTCTGCTTGACTCTGGGATTTTCCGACTCTATTGGATTTTCCCGGACTGCGTCAAAATCCCAAACTTTGTTAAAATCCCGGTTTCTGCTATTTCCACGGAATTCATGTTCATCCGGATTTTTCGCATATTTGGGGATTTTTTGAAATTTCGTCCTGGGCTCGGGTTTTCAAATTTTTTGGATACGTCTTGTCGCTCATTAATGATCGAGGTACCTTTGCTTAAATGGGCACATGGGTGAATTTAAAACATTTTGAACATCATTCCCACTTCATTATTCACTTGCTAACTACTTTGGTGATTAAGAGTTTCCATTTGAGCTGTGAAGATTGATCTTGAAACGCGTGCACATGGATTGTTTGGGTGCCAGTGTCTAGATTTTCATTTGCTTGGGTGCGTTTGTTTTGCAGTCGCTTCTTCGAGTTCGGGTATTACTAGCACTAATCTATGGTAGGTCATCTCTGATACTTCCTTTTGTTGCGTCTTGATTAAATATTTCCAAGTTGATTGGTAGCCATTCCAGGTCGGCCTTTGCTTGATCATGAGTTCATATTTATCGAATTAGGGTTGGACTTAAATCCACACCAAGGCCTTGTCACCCGTGTTTGTGTTTATCCATTCACTAGTGGGTGCATGAGTATGAACCCGTCTGAATAGGACTTTGCCCCTAAGCATTCCATTCGCCATATTTTATGAAGGTTAGGGTTTTGGTTCATCTGCTCGAGTTTGCCAAGGTTTGGTAGGGTTTTCGTTATTTCATGATTCTCGTCCAACCCAACCTACTCATACCTTGAGGGATCATTGCGCGCATTGGTTGATCAACCAAATGATAGTTTTCCTTGGGAATTTTAGCTTACCCAGACTCTAATGGTGGGATCTGGTTATTGGACTTAGGGCATCATTCTTTTGCCATGAGGTTTAGTTATTCGGGGGTCTTTGAGGTCTAGGTCCAAGTGCATTCTGATTTTGTTGATTAGCATCGATTTTGGGACCATTAGAGTCCAGGTAGAACGGGTTACATGATCATGTGATCGATGGTTCGCGTGTCGTCGTTCGTTGGGTTTTTGAGGTGTCCGCGGAATTCCTGCATACCCGGATTTTCCCAGTTTCGGCTGATTCCGCGGAGTGTGGCGATTTCTGAAGTTCTTCAAACTATCCATGGAAATCCGTTCCATCCAAATTTTATCTGGTTTTCCTGTTTGGTTGCACTTCTTCCAATTTTCTAAGGATAGGATTAACGGAATAAATGCTAAATGCTTATTTCTTGTTGCTAATGAATGAATTACATGATTATCTCATAATATTTTGTGCTAACGATTTGTTTGACTAAGGATGTCCTAGCAACAGGAATCCGTCTAGGTCGGATTTCTCTGAAATTCCGCCTTGACTAGATTTTCCCGGTTTACACTGTTTCCTAGATTCCTTTATTTTTTTGGAATTTCAAGGATTGGCCATTTGTGATAGCTTTTAATTGCATTATATGATTTTGTGCTAATCCTTTGGTTGGACTATGCATAATAATGGGATACTTATGACGGCCTTTTGTGAGTGCAAGCTGAATCAAGCAGAGCTGCTGCGGGAAAGTCCAAAGGTGACATGGAGGGTTCCTCCATCTCAAAGGCCAAAAGATTAAGATTGGACACTAAGAGTTAGTTTCCTGAAAGCGAGATATCTTCTGTATGGTCCGAAGTGTCTGATACTAATGTTGGAGCTTGGAGATACGAAGAGTTTAAACAAAGGATAGCTCAGAAGAATCTGTCAGTTCTAAGGACTAGAATGATGAAGTCTGGACTGGTGCATGTGGTAGGGTTTCCTCCTACAATCCAATGCTATGAGTTGATTTTAGAGTGTTCCCGACAGTATGATTTTGATACACAAAGGGTTGTCAATACTGAAGGGAGAGTCTTGGCTAATTTCGATCCTGTCTCTATTGCCCAAGCCTTTGACATGCCGGATCTGCCTTCTATGTGTGCTCTAAATGTGGACTTGGCTAGAACATATTACGAGAATGAGCCCATCAAAGCTCAACAGATGATTAATGCTTGGCTGGAGAAGCCGAAATCACATCACTCTAAACTGCCCAATCAATTTAATAGGATCAAATTCAGATCAGATATCTATGATGCAATAACATTTCTGAGCAGGGTGGTAGGATTGAAAAGTGACAGAGTATTGGAGAGTTGGATTGTCCATGTGATCACCAAAATTGAACAGGGAACTAATTATCATTGGGTAGGACTTATCAGTGCTATAATTGATAAACAGTTGAGGGATGTCCTAGAGACCAAGAAATTCACCATGTCTTCCTATGTCATGTATGTGCTTGCCTGATTCTACCCATACAGGGGCTTGAATCCACAGGGGACATTTGGACAGGATATTGTCTCTGAAGTATACCCGAAGTTGCACCTAGGACACAAAGACTACAAAAGGGCTAATGATGCATTCACCATGCATATTACTAGGATGCTTCAAAATGTCGAGCATGTGAGGCTATTAGATGGAGGAAAAGGGTTGATAAGGAATTATGGGGCATGGTTCATTCAATTTCCCACCTTCACCTACATTAGAATTGATGGATGTTCGGCCGCTCCATATAGGTTACCTTGGTATCCTACATATCACATTGTGTTATTGGAGATTGTGAGGCAAATATGTGAATTTGATGCCATAGTCAAAAAGGAGAAGCATAAAATAGGCTTTGGTGGGGATTTCCCTCTTGGAATTGGCATGGAAGAAATGTGCCCTTCCATCCAATCAGCACACACTGTAGTAGATGAATTGGCAGCATATGGTTTCTCCTTGCACTCCAAGAGAACAAACTTTGATATTACCAGGGAGGCACAGAAGAAGGCTACCAAGGAGTACCGTCATAAGGATGACCTAGAGGACTATTGGGCTAGCATTAGGGATGATCTTGAAGCCAGAAAGAAGAGGTACTGCAGGCTTCCTATTGATGTGATCAGATAGTACAATGTGAAGTTGATTCCCGACAAAGTACAGGATGATGGAAAACTAGTGCAAGATCATGCCTATGAGGCTGTTAAGGATAGGTCAATCGGAGAAATCAACTGGAATGAGGATGAGGTCACAGAGTTGGAGGACCTAATGGCCCCGGTTATGAAATTCACCACTTCTTGGTTGAAGCACAAGGTTTGGGAGCTTGAGAGCGAGAAGGTAGCCTATACCTTCAATTTAATATGAAATCTCAACCCAATCTCTACTTCAGAAGAATCCGAGGATGATGACCCCAAAGGGAAAACCCAAAAGAGCTCACCTTTCAAAATAAAAATCAGAAGTCCAAAGGAAAGTGAACCAGAGGCAAAGAGAAGAACAAAAGGAAAGAAAAGAAGTCGAGCTTTAAAGATAGGCAGATCCTCTGATGAGGAAGGTCCTCCACCACTAAAGAAGACAAGAACCACCAGGATTTCAAAGAAGAAGGGTCAAGATACCTCCAAAGGTGAGACTCCAATTGTTGATGTGGAAAATTCAAGGGAAAGGACAAAAGTTTATTTGAGGAGATCAAGGACCCCATCCCCTAAGGAAACTACGCAAAAGAGGGATCTTCCTCTAGAGGTACCAACTATGGAGCTATCTAAGGCTACTTCTCCTCCACCAAGCGTCCTTGAACCAGAAACTTTTGAGAAACATGAGACCAGTGGAGAGACAGAACCTTTCAAGGAGGGAAGAATTTTTGGTGCGGAAGCTGAGCTCGAAGTCGAAGAGGTGGGAAAGCATACTTCTCCCTTAGTGTAGTATGAAGATTTTCTGGAGAATAGCAAAGGAAATAGATCCCTTGAGAAGGAGGGTACCCCTGTTAAACCCCCATCACCAGTGCGGGAAGAGGAGATTGAAAAGGATGATCAAGGTGAGCAGCTCCCTAAAAGGGAAGAATCTAAAACAACAAAATAGCATGGTGAAGAGGCGACAACTGATGAAATCTTGGTGGACCCTACTGTCTCGGATTGGCTTGAAAATGAGATCACAAGAAAAAAATAGGTCGTTGTTGAGGACACTCCTTTGGATTGGGGTGAGATGCTATCTAAAATCAGAAAAGGTAAGAAGAAGAAGGCAGCTAGGGTTGTTTCAAGGATAGAGAGGGATGAAGCGAGTAACAAGGTCATTCACATTGCCACTCCTACTACAGATAAAACTAGAGAAGAGGTCACTGGTAAGGATTACAATGTGTAGACCATTAACATTGGGCCGGCCTCTATGGAATAGGATATTGATGAATATGAAGGCTCCAGTGCAGTAATAAATGGGAGGTTAAGAAAGGAAGCTCAGACCAAGCATGAGCTTAGAAAAGAAAACAAAAGGCTTAGGAAGTGCTTGGAGGATGTAATGGAGCCTCTGCAATTTCTCCATTCCTCTTCTTCTACCACTCCTAGTTTCTTGCCTAAGGAAACCATCTCTGAGATTGAAAAGATGAAGGTCTTTGCTCAAACTACAATAGACTAGTTAAAGGATGTGCAGGTGAGAGGAGATAATGTAATCAAGGATATCCTTTCAGTTGGGAAGGATGCAGTGAGAGCCAAGGAACTGTTGGGATATGTGCTATCTCAAGACAAAGAAGATATCAATCTTTTGCTGCAGAAATCCAAGGTGATCATGGGATATGGTAGGGATCAATTGGCTACAGAGGGGATTCTTTCTTCTTCTAGTATAAATGAACCTTGGGAGTGGTTTGAGGCTCTGCAAATATGCCATAAGGCCATGAAGAAGATTCAGAAATGAAAGAAACAGATAGATGGTGATCTTACTAGAGTATATGAGGGCTGCATTGCATTCTTTGAAGTCATGACTGGAAGGAGAAAGATTGCTCCTAAATACCTAAGTATGGAATAGCTAAAAGAGTGGTGGCATGATGTTTATACTCCGGATTCTGAGAATGTTATAATTGGCCATCAGTTGGATGATGCAACCACCTATTTGGCAGTAATGGACAAATACTTAGCCCTAAAGGATGATTGGGATAGAATCATCAAACAGTCAAATGAGGAGATCGGTGCCATTGAATGCCGGCTTAGGATATTGCCTTTGCCACCTGTCACCGAATTGGATAGGTTATTTTTCAAGGTTTGAGACTAGAATAAGGACAAGGGAGGCAGTAATTAATGCCCATTTTGAGATTTGTGCTTCCCTATTATTATGGGGCATGTATTGATCTAGATTGCATTGGGAAGTTTGTCTGGGCCGACCTTTAATGTGTGCCTTGTTTTGAATTCCTAGGGCCGACCTGTTTTGGTGGATGTTCTTGTTTTGTAAATGGTTGGCTGGGCCGACATGTCTTGAGAATTTGCTATAAAAGGTATTCTTGCCTCATTGTAAGACATTAGATCTTAGAGAAAAGGAGAAGAGATAATAGAGTTAAGTTAGAAAGAGGAGTTAGAGTATTTTGTCAATTTCTTGAAGCAAGTATTGTAAACAAATAGTGGAATTGTTGCAACATTTTGGTGATCTAATGCAATTGAAGACATTATGATTTTATTGGTGTAATCTCTTGTGTTATTTCATCTTGCATGGTTTCTGTTGTTTTATTTTTCAGATTGCTTAAGGATTTAGGGTTTAGTGTTTAGAATTAAATTAGTGTGTGATGTTTATGATTTCATATTTGGAATGTTTGTAGCAATCTCTGGTCTATACTCCTAGTAACTATCTGATTGTAGTAGGCTGGTGAAGTCAACCTGGACCATATATTTACATGTGCTTAGGTTCGATTGTGGATGAATGTCTATGATTTGAAAATCTATATACCTTAGAAGATTGCACCATTTTTGTGAGATTGCATTGTGGGTTAAGCAAGAATCGGTAATTCGAGATTGGTCCATTCCAGATATCTGTCATTTGTATTACTCATTCTAGGAATAGTTTAAACTTTATCATATTCTTGCACCCTTATCTTTTGCTATTTCTTTACTATCTGGTTAGATTTAGGATTTGAGATCATTATATCGTACAATCTGATAATTGGAAAGGTATAGTCTGGTTGTAGTAGGGTCTGATTGTGATTACCAGCATTTCACATATTATCTGAGTTGTTTATGCATTGTCATGACCTGACACCCGAGAGACCTTGGGGTTATATTTAGTATTTATTGTTGAAAATAACCTTTCAAGAGAGATAGAATATTGCATTCTATCTGAGTTGTTGCTGTGCAGAAAATTCCATCAATAGATTGGTGCTAGAAGGAGAGCCCTAATGAGCACACTG
>CM021103.1:663177595-663290334 GCA_007115665.2 Sequoiadendron giganteum | reverse complement strand
TCTTCGCACCCAGAGGTTGAGGCCATACCCATCCCTAAAGCAGTTTGCATTCAACAACCACAACCACCACCCCCGCTATTGGCAATGGCTTTCTTAGCTAATAATCTATCTCCTTTGTCTTTCAATGCTTACAATGTTATTCCCAAAAACCCTGAGCATTTTTGTTTGAAATTCCATGTCAATGACCCAAACAAGACTACAGAGGAGCACATAAGGATCTTTCAAACTTGTCTCAAAGATAGAGGGATTTTTCATGAGGATGTTGCCTGTAGGTTGTTTCCTTATTCACTGGGGGAAGAGGCATTTTATTGGTACAATCACCTTCCATCTAGCTCAATTCTTAATTGGAATGATATTGAAACTACCTTTTTATAGAAGTTTAGAATACCCATCAGTGCCAATGAATTGTATTTGTAATTCACTAGGGTCAAAAGAGAAGTCAGTGAGCCAATATCCAATTTCAATAATAGGTTTCACCGTGCGTACACCAGACTTCAAGATCCTTATGTTTTGGATGATAATACAGCCCTAGGAGTCTATTATGAAGCATTGGATAGCCTCACAACAACCTTTCTAAAGTGGAGACCCAACCCTCCAGCTAACCTAACTGATGCCTACACAAAAGTTGTTAAGCTTAGCACAGATCTGAGACAACATATAACTAGACCGTTGCCTTCTTTAGGACTAGTTGCACATCCTGGTCAAGTTCAAGCAATAAATCAGGCACTTACCAATTATACTCCAATCATGAATCCAGTACCTCAATTACCTTTGGTGCCACATCCTGGTCTTCCCATGAGCCAGGTTTCTCCTATGATAAATTTTCCCCAGCAGCAGGTTAACCAACCCATGTATCAGCCATAGGTGAATAGTTTTCTGGCCTATTTGCAGAACTCTGAAGTGTTGAATCAGTCTACGAGATCTGCTACAATGCCTGTCCCTCCTCAAAGTAACCCAAGCCGACCCCCTTATGTAGATCTAAATAAAGGATTGATGAAATGGCTGAGTAAATAAAGAAGTTGAACCGAGAGGTGACCTACTTAAGGAACCAAAACAGCCAATTACAAGCTACTCAGAAGAATATACAATCCAATCAGAATAAAGAATTTCCACAAGGGAAGAATTTTGACAGAGGATAGCGTAATGAGAGAGGATTCCATAATGACAAAGGCTACAATAATGATAGGAGACAAAATTTTGATAGAGGCCAAAGTAGTGGATCTGGATTTGATAAGAGGAAATCACAAGGATAGAGTAGAACATGGAATACGGGACCTGACAATGGAGGAGTTCCTATTCCCTTGGATCAACCTATCAACCAACCTGCAAATCAGCTAGTTAGTCAGGACAAGCCTCCTAGTGGTCTATATTTGGCTGAGGCTGCCTTGTCAGGATGGTGTAGGCTTCATAAGACTAGTCAGCATTTAGAGTTGGAGTGTCCAGAATTCCAAACTGCAGCCTCCATTTTCTAGTATGAGGTAGAGAATAATGCAAATGGATAGGAGATTGTTCCTTCAAGCCCTTATGATTCTTCTGTACTAGTATTAAATCACGCTCCCTTCCCAGCAAGTAAAGAATGTACCAGAGGAGGAATCTGAGTTTCAGGAAGGGAAAACAGATCAAATTTGTAACGAGGATGAGGTGGCTCAGTTATTCAATGAAGAAGTAATAAATGATAATGGCCCCCTCGATCAGGAGGAGGCGTATGTTGAAGAGGTATAGATGTTTCAGAGGCAAGGTCTGAGGGATATGCCTCATAGGCAACCATAGGCTGGGGGACCTTTCACCACTTCTATTCCTCCTAACAACTTCAGTACCCCACCAGATCCTAACATTAGCAATAATCCATCCTATCCACCTATGTTCAGACAATACCTTTCAAAGGAAAGACAAGCCCAAACCAACCCACAGAAGGAAAAGGCTATTCAAGCAAGCAGAGACAAGGTAGAGGAACCTCCCAGGGAAGTATCAACTGACATGAGCGAGGAGAAGATGGCTTCATACATTGCTGGGGAGTTTAAGAGATTAAAGGTAAATCTATCAACATTTGAGTTATTAAGGTTTCCTCCCATTAGGAAGGCAGTTTTAGGTACTTATGGTGCACATCCTGTGTCTTTGGATAAACCTTCTGGTGAGCATAACAATAAGATTTCTAGTTCTTAGTCTATGAGGACACGAAACCAGGCTCATAATCAGATTAACTTGCCCCCTAGAGATAAAGGAAAAGAAAAAGACAAGACTCAAGTGGCTCAAGTAGATACTCAGCCTACTTTGTTCCAAGGAAAGATAGAAACTCTGCCATTTCTGATCTCTGTGTGCATATTAGGTAAGAATCTACATAATTGTTTACTAGATTCTGGTGCCTCTACCAATGTGATGCCATTTGGAGTTTGTAGAGCTTTAGGAATTACACCTGCTGACTCTCAGAAGAATGTGACTCAGTTGGATAGAATTGAAGTGAATGTGGTGGGAGAGTTGAACATGATTCACATGCAGATAGCTTTAGATCCAAGGATTCAACAGGTTATCAATATTCAGGTAGCTGATATCCCTGATGCGTATGGTTTAATTTTAGGAAGAGATTGTACCAAGATTTTGAATGGATATGTGTCTACTAATCACTCTCACATGTGGCTTCCTTGGAAGGGAGTTCCAAATCAGATCAGAATAGAAAGAGAGCCAAGAATGAAATATATGATCACAGAATACCAAAAAACTTCAACAGAAGTTCTTATATCAGAAGTTGGTATGGGAATTTATATGTTGTCAACAAAGTATGAGGAGTCAGACTCAGAAGAGATATTGATGCTACACACAATGCCCATCGATGCAGAAACAGGATCCAACCCTATTACTATTTTGACAAAATTGGTGGAGGAAGGAGAAGAAACCGAAGATAATCAGATCAGTCTATTAGACAGTTTTCAAGAATTCATCAAGCAGTGTGTTGACAATCAAATTCATCTAGGTAGAAGGACAAGCTTTGAAGAATTACTCTTACCCAATTGGTGTAGAGTCCATAATGCTTCCCATTCAGAGTTGGAGTGTTGCTTATGCCAAACAGCGGTAGAACAAGTACAAAAATGCATTAAAACAGTTGTACAAGATCCTCGGGAGGACTATCAGGAAAAGAAGTTCATGTCATCTAAAAAACCATCCAGCAATATTAAGACAAAGGATGTGATGAAGAAGATTACAGCTACTGAGTGTTGGACACTTAGATTTGATGGATCCAAGTCCAAGCATGGAGCTGGGGCAGGGTTTGAGCTGATCAATCCAAAAGGTAAGAATTTCTTTGCAGCCCATAGGCTTCAATTTCATTGTACTAACAATGTAGCAGAATATGAGGCATTAATTCATGGACTCCTTATGGCACTCAAGAAAAAGGTTAAGGTTCTGCAAGTTTTTGGTGATTCTGAGTTAGTAGTTAAGCAAGTAAGGAAACAATATTCTTGCCATGATAAAAGATTGACTAATTATAGGCATAGAGTATGGGACCTTATTGAGGGATTTGATGCCTTCAACATTTAGCTAATACCACGGTGGAAGAATTAAATGGTTGACTCTTTGGCTCAAGCAGCAAGCACCTTGCAACCTTTATCTTTGTCAGGTTTGAAGAAATTCACTGTAGAATTGACTCTTGTGCCTTCAGTCCCGGACAATTTCACTAACTTTTAGGTGTTCGAAGATGAAAAACATATTCTAGATTTTATCACAAATACAGACGTTTTTGCTTCCCAAATCATTGATGAGACAGAGCTTCAGGAAGTAGAACTGGATTTAGAAGGAGTTATGAACCTAAAATCAAATACTATTCCAAGGGGAATGGTACAATTGGAAAGAATTTTTGATATGGATAAAATCAAGGATCAGGAACAAGAATCAAAGAAGGAGTCTATCAATGGTCAATGTGATACTTACAATATGGGAACTGAAGATAACGCCAAGAACATTTTTATTGGCAAAGTGTGCACTCCAGAAGAAAGACAAGGAATAATTGCAGCATTGCATAGCTTTCCCGATATAGTAGCCTGGAGTTATGAGGACTTGAAAACTTATGATACCTCAATTATAACTCATACTATCCCTCTGAGGCCATGTGCCAAGCCTTTTAGGCAAAGGAAGAGACCAATTAATGCATTATTAGAACCAGTCATACAGAAAGAAGTTCAAAAATTACTATCGGCCAGAATCATATTTCCTGTCAGGCATTCAACATGGGTGGCAAACCTGGTTCCAGTGAGGAAAAAGAATGGAGAAATTAGACTCTGTGTTGATTTCAGGAATCTAAATAGATCATCAGAAAAAGACAAATATCCAGTCCCTTCACTGGATGAAGTACTTCAAGTGGTTAATGGATCTCAGATGATGTCCTTTCTGGATGGTTATTCAGGGTACAATCAAGTGATGGTTTAGTATGAGGACAGACACAAGACTGCCTTCACAACTAGATGGGGTACCTTTTGGACTTATTAATGTAGGGGCCATGTTTCAAAGGGCTATGAATATTTCCTTTAAATATATCATAGGCAAATGTATCATCATTTATATGGACGATCTGACTATTTTCTCAAAAAATAGAGGGGATCACATCTCAGATCTGCGTAAAGTGTTTCAAAGGTGTAGGGAATTTGGCATATCTTTGAATCCTAAAAAGTGTATTTTTGGAGTAACAGAGGGAAAATTGCTAGGACATGTGATATCAGAAAAGGGATTTGTTATTGATCCAGAAAGGGTGGAGGCTATATTGAGGATTCAGCCCCCTGCTAGCAAAAAGGAGATGAAATCTTTCTTTGGCAAGATCAACTTCGTCAGAAAATTCATTACTGGATTTGCCGAAATTGTCAAGCCACTGAATGCAATGTTGAAGCAGGATGCCAAGGTTGAATGGACTATAGAAGTAAAGGAGGCGTTTGCAAAAATCAAAAGAGCTATTGTTGATGCTCCAGTATTGGTAAGCCCTAACTACAGCAAGCCTTTTCACATCTATTCATTTGCTTCAGACCATTCATGCGCAGGAATGCTAACTCAGAAGTCTGATGAGGGAAATGAGCATCCCATTGCCTTTATGAGCACCCCATTAAAAGATGTTGAATTGAGATACCCAAGTGTAGAGAAGTAGGCATATGCTCTGGTCAGAGCAGTGAAGAAATTTAGACATTATATCCTCAGGAATAAGGTTTATGCAGTTGTCCCAGACCCCACAGTCAAGTTACTTCTGATGCAAAATGAGCTAGGAGAGCGTAGAGCTAAGTGGGTGACAATGCTACAAGAGTACGATATTGAGATCTAGCCCATGAAGTTGGTAAGAGATCAGGGACTCACTCAAACTCTGGCAGAAGTAGGTCCCGAGCTGATTGTCCAAAATTATAACATCGAGGAGGTTTCCCCAGATGGCTGGTATGATGAAATAGTTTATTATTTGCTGAACCAATGATCTCCAGGTCATCTTAATGTTGTTCAGAGGAGAGCCCTACGATTGAAGAGAGACAGTTTCATGCTAAAGGGAGCTGTTTTGTACAAGAAAAATCATGAAGGAATTTATTTGAGGTGTCTTGGTAAATAGGAAGCTGACAGGGTGATAAATGAGTTTCATGAAAAGTATGGCACTGGCCATGGTTCTACGATTGCCACAACAAATCAAATTTTGAGGGCAAGATATTACTGGCCCACGCGATTCAAAGACATCCACCATCATATCAGGACCTATCACACCTGCCAGACTGCGGCAACAAGGGAGAGGTATGCAGCGCTTCCACTCCAACCAGTCACTAAGGTAAGACCTTTTGCTCAATGGGGTATGGATTTCATAGGCCCCATCAACGTACCATCTTCTGTAGGACACACGTACATTCTCACTATTACTGATTATTTCACAAGATGGACTGAGGCTTTTTCTTGTAGGAAATGTACATCTGAGGTAGTGGTTGATTTCCTAGAATCTGCTATTCTTAATCGATTTGGATGCCTTATTGTTGTTGTCTGTGATAATGGTCTCGCCTTCGCATCTTTAAAATTTTCAAATTGGGCCTTTGATCATGGCGTTATTGTGAAGTTTGCATCTAATTATTATCCTCAAGGTAATGGCTTACCAGAGTCTTCTAATAAGAACCTATTAACCGTCATCTGTAAGCTATTAGAAAGGAACCCAAAAGACTGGCATACCCAGCTTTGGTTTGCCCTCTAGGCATATCGTACAAGGCTTAAGTCATCCACTAGAACATCCCCTTATCACCTAGTGTATGGTCTGGAGCCAGTATTCCCTATTCACCTCAAGAACCAAACTTTTCAGTTTATAAATGAGTTTTATGATGAGGGGGACAGAAAGGAGGCTAGGCTAATAGAACTGTTACACCTTGAGGAGAAACAAGACAATTCCCTTGAGAATTTTGCCAAACATCAGGGGGTAGTTAAGAGGTGGTTTGACAGGAGGGCTAAAGTTAAAGCCTTTAGGATTTTTGACCTTGTCCTATACTGGGATAAACCTCATGATCGAAAAGGGGACGATGGGAAATTTGATAAACTGTGGCTTGGCCCATATCAGATTGCTGAAATACTTGGAGATAATGCCTTCCGTCTGAAGACTCTCACGGGAGAAGATATTCCACTGCTTGTCAATGGGCACTATTTGAAGCATTATTTCCAATCCTGAGCTGTTTTCAACTCCCAGCTTTGTATATAGTTAGCGTAGGTTGTTTTCTATTATTTTGTTTGGTTAGAGTAGATTTCCTTTTGCCCTACTTGTTCTACTTTGGTTAGAATAGGTTTGCTTTGGTTTGTTTGTTTTGGTTTGCGTCGCTCTTTCTCTTGGTCTCTTCTCTTTTGGGGATTCTTGGTTGCATTTGTATGATAGTGGTGACAAAGTTGGTCTGATGTTCTTGGTATTTCTTTTACAAATTCTAATCATCCTTCCAGGGTGTTATGGTATGAATTCCCTACCCAATGCCACTTATTCATATGCTGAGGCAGAGGGTTTCTAGTCAATTTGAACAAGAATATATTAGGGTCTCATATTTTAAATTAAAGATACCTAAGGTTGCAAAAGGTCCTTATGAAGTTTGAACAAGTGAAAAATCCTTTTTTCTACTCTAGTGCCACTGTGGTTCTCATCCCTAAGTGTGAACTTAATTATTCACAAGTTGAAGCGAAAATAGTGAAGAGATAAGCAATATAAAAAAAAACAAAAAAAGAGTGAAATACATATTGAAAATTAAAAGGTTTGAACTCAACTCATCAGGGGGATCTGAATATCTCTACCGGGGCTATAGATGCCAATCTGGTAGTAGAGCTATGTTCAGAAGAATCACAGCGATAACCTCGTTGGGACTATGGACGCCTGACTGGCAGCGAGGCTCTATCTAGGTTACTTTTAGAGTATAATTTTTTATGTAGCTTGTTCGTATTAAGTTTGGTTCCTGTTGAAACTAAAGGGGATAATGAATGCATCTGCATACACTTCGACCCTAGTATAGAAAGTTGAGTGATTAGGGGCTTCTTTTTTTTAACATGGGTGGTGGCCGATAGGTGTGTTAAAACCATGAGTTCTAGGTTCTTGATTCCAGTTTGTTATCGAAATACTCAGGAGCATTTCCCCAGTAGAGTCGCCATTTGTTGTGCAATTTTGCACACACGCCCCACTTAGAGTAGGGACCCTCTTTTCGGATGTCTTTTGAGCTTTGGTTTTATTGGATTTACCTTTTTAAAGTCTTGACATGTTGGTCTTGTTGGCTTTGATCCCTCCTTGAGGCCTAAATTGGTTAAAGTGGGCTTTTAGTGAAAATCCGAGTCTGGACCTGAATCCAGGATTTTCCAACTCCAGCGGCTTTTCCTAGGCTCTAGTTTGTTGTCTAGTCATCACTGAATTTTCTGAATCTAGATTTTTGCTCGTACCTTCAAGGATCATTGTGCGCATTGGTTGATCGCCCAAATGATAGTTTTCCTTGGGAATTTTAGCTTACCCAGACTCTAATGGCAGGATCTGGTTATTGGACTTAGGGCATCATTGTTTCACCATGAGGTTTAGTTATTCGGGGGTCTTTGAGGTCTAGGTCCAAGTGCATTCTGATTTTGTTGATTAGCATCGATTTTGGGACCATTAGACTCTAGGTAGAATGGGTTACATGATCATGTGATTCATGGTTCGCGTGTCATCATTCGTCGGGTTTTTGAGGTGTTAGCAGAATTCCTGCATACCTGGATTTTCCCAGTTTCGGCTGATTCCGTGGAGTGTGGCGATTTCCAAAGTTCTTCAAACTGTCTACGGAAATCCATTCCATCCAGATTTTATCCGGTTTTCCTATTTGGTTGCACTTCTTTCGATTTTCTAAGGATAGGATTAACGAAATAAATGCTAAATGCTTATTTCTTGTTGCTAATGAACGAATTACATGAGTATCTCATAATATTTTGTGCTAACGATTTGTTTGACTGAGGATTTCTTGGCAACAGGAATCCGTCTGGGTCGGATTTCTCTGAAATTCTGCCCCGACTGGATTTTCCTGGTTTACACTGTTTCCCGGATTCCTTTATTTTTCTGGAATTTCAAGGATTGGCTATTTGTGATAGGTTTTAATTGCATTATATGATTTTGTGCTAATCCTTTGGTTGGACTATGCATAATAATGGGATACTTATGACGGCCTTTTGTGAGTGCAGGTTGAATCAAGCAGAGATGTTGCAAGAAAGTCCAAAGGTGACACGGAGGGTTCCTCCATCTCAGAGGCTGAAAGATTAAGATTGGACACTAAGAGTCAACATCCTAAAAGCAAGATATCTTCCATATGGTCTGAAGTGTCTGATACTAATGTTGGAGCCTGGAGATACGAAGAGTTTAAACAGAGGATAGCTAAGAAGAATCTGTCAGTTCTAAGGACTAGAATGATCAAGTCCGGACTGGTGCATGTCACAGGGTTTCCTCCTGCAATCCAATGCTATGAGTTGATTTTAGAGTGTGCCTAGCTGTATGATTTTGATACACAAAGGGTTGTCAATACTGAAGGGAGAGTCTTGGCTAATTTCGGTCCTATCTCTATTGCCCAAGCCTTTGACATGCTGGATCTGCCTTCTATGTGTGCTCTAAATATGGACTTGGCCAAAATATATTACGAGAATGAGCCCATCAAAGCTCAACAGATGATTAATGCTTGGCTGGAGAAGCCGAAATCACATCACTCTAAACTGCCCAAGCAATTGCATAGGATCAAATTCAGATCAGATATCTATGATGCAATAACATTTCTGAGCAGGGTGGCAGGATTGAAAAGTACCGGAGTATTAGAGAGTTGGATGGTCCATGTGATCACCAAAATTGAGCAGGGAACTAATTATCATTGTGCAGGACTTATCAGTGCTATAATTGATAAATAGCTAAGGGATGTCCTAGAGACCAAGAAATTCACCATGTCTTCCTATGTCATGTATGTGCTTGCCCGATTCTACCCATACAGGGGCTTGAATCCATAAGGGACATTTGGATAGGATATTGTCTATGAAGCATACCTAGAGTTGCACCTAGGACACAAAGACTACAGAAGGGCTAATGATGCATTCACCATGCATATCACTAGGATGCTTCAGAATGTCGAGCATGTGAGGCTGTCAAATGGAGCAAAAGGGTTGATAAGGAATTATGGGGCCTGGTTCATTAAATTTCCCACCTTCTCCTACATTAGAATTGATGGATGTTCAACCGCTCCATATAGGTTACCTCGGTATCCTATAGATCACATTGTGTTATTGGAGATTGTGAGGCAAATAAGTGAGTTTGATGCCATAGTCAAAAAGGAGAAGCATAAAATAGGCTTTGGTGGGGATTTCCCTCTCAGAATTGGCTTGGCAGAAATGTGCCCTTCCATCAAATCAGCACACACCGTAGCAGATGAATTGGAAGCATATGGTTTCTCCTTGCACTCCAAGAGAACAAACTTTGATATTACTGGGGAGGCACAAAAGAAGGCTACCAAGGAGTACCATCATAAGGATGACCTAGAGGACTATTGGGCCAGCATTAGGGATGATCTTGAAGCCAGAAAGAAGAGGTACTCCAGGCTTCCTGTTGATGTGGTCAGACAGTACAACGTGAAGTTGATTCCCGACCAACCACAGGATGATGGAAACCTAGTGCAAGATCATGCCTATGAGGCTGCTAAGGATAGGTCAATCGGAGAAATCAACTGGAATGAGGATGAGATCATAGAGTTGGAGGACCTAATGGCCCCGGTTATGAAATTCACCACTTCTTGGTTGAAGCACAAGGTTTGGGAGCTTGAGAGCGAGAAGGTAGCCTGTACCTTCAATTTAATGGGAAATCTCAACCCAATGTTTACTTCAGAAGAATCTGGGGATGATGACCCCAAAGGGAAAACCCAAAAGAGCTCACCTTTCAAAATAAAAATCAGAAGTCCAAAGGAAAGTGAACCAGAACCAAAGAGAAGAGAAAAAGGAAAGAAAAGAAGTCTAGCTTTGAAGATAGGCAGATCCTCTAATGAGGAAGGATTTAAAAAGCCAGTTGAAGAGGATGCTCCTCCACCACCAAAGAAGACAAGAACCACTAGGGTTTCAAAGAAGAAGGGTCAAGATACCTCCAAAGGTGAGACTCCAATTGTTGATGTGGAAAGTTCAAGGGAAAGGACAAAATTTTATTTGAGGAGATCAAGGACCCCATCCCCTAAGGAAACTATGCAAAAGAGGGATCTTCCTCCGGAGGTTCCAACTGTGGAGCTATCTAAGGCTGCTTCTCCTCCACCAAGCCTGCTTGAACCAAAAACTTTTGAGGAACATGAGACCAGTGGAGAGATAGAACCTTTCAGGGAGGGAACACTTTTTGGTGCAGCAGCTGAGCTCGAAGTAGAAGAGGTGGGAAAGCATACTTCTCCCTTAGTGCAGTATGAGGATTCTCCGGAGAATAGCAAAGGAAACGGATCCCTTGAGAAGGAGGGTACCCCTGTTAAACCCCCATCACCAGTGCGGGAAGAGGAGATTGAAAAGGATGATCAAGGTGAGCAGCTCCCTGAAAGGGAAGAAGCTAAAACAACAAAATAGCATGGTGAAGACACAACAACTGACGAAATCCGAGTGGACCCTGCTGTCCCGGATTGGCTTGAAAAGGAGATCACAAGGAAAAGACAGGTCATTGTTGAGGACACTCCTTTGGATTGGGGTGAGATGCTATCTAAAATCGGAAAAGGTAAGAAGAAGAAGGCAGCTAGGGTTGTTTCAAGGATAGAGAGGGGTGAAGTGAGTAATAGGGTCATTCACATTGCCACTCCTGCTGTGGATAAAACTAGAGAAGAGGTCATTGGTAAGGATTACAATGTGCAGACCATTAACATTGGGCCAGGCTCTATGGAATAGGACATTGATGAATATGAAGGCTCTAGTGCAGTAATAAATGGGAGGTTAATAAAGGAAGCTCAGACCAAGCATGAGCTTAGAAAAGAAAATGAAAGGCTTAGGAAGTGCTGGGAGGATGTAATGGAGCCTCTGCAATTTCCCCACCCCTCTTCTTCTGCCACTCCTGGTTTCTTGCCTAAGGAAACCATCTCCGAGATTGAAAAGATGAAGGTCTCTACTCAAACTATAATAGATTGGTTAAAGGATGTGCAGGTGAGAGGAGATAATGTAATCAAGGATATCCTTTCAGTTGGGAAGGATGCAGTGAGAGCCAAGGAACTGTTGGGATATGTGCTATCTCAAGACAAAGAAGATATCGATCTTTTGCTACAGAAATCCAAGGTGATCATGGGATATGGTAGGGATCAATTGGCTACAGATGGGATTCTTTCTTCTTCTAGGTTAAATGAACCTTGGGAGTGGTTTGAGGCTCTGCAGATATGACATAAGGCCATGAAGAAGATTCAGAAATGAAAGAAACAGATAGACGGTGATCTTACTGGAGTATATGATGGCTGCATTGCATTCTTCGAAGTCATAACTGGAAGGAGAAAGATTGCTCCTAAATACCTAAGTCTAGAACAACTAAAAGAGTGGTGGCATGATGTTTATACTCCGGATTCTGAGAATGTTATAACTGTCCATCAGCTGGATGATGCAACCACCTATTCGACAGTAATGGACAAATACCTAGCCCACAAGGATGATTGGGATAGAATCTTCAAACAGTCAAATCAGGAGATCAGTGCCATTGAATGCCGTCTTAGGATATTTCCTTTGCCACCTATCACCGAATTGGATAGGTTATTTTTGAAGGTTCGAGATCAGAATAAGGACAAGGGAGGTGGTAATTAATGCCCATTTTGAGATTTGTGCTTCCCTATTATTATGGGGCATGTATTGATCCAGATTGCATTAGGAAGTGTGTCTGGGCCAACCTTGATGATGTATCGACATTTAATGTGTGCCTTGTTTTGAATTCCTAGGGCCGACCTATTTTGGTGGATGTTCTTGTTTTGTAAATGTTTGGCAGGGCCGACATGTCTTGAGAATTTGCTATAAAAGGTATTCTTGCCTCATTGTAAGACATTAGATCTTAGAGAAAAGGAGAAGAGATAATAGAGTTAAGTTAGAAAGAGGAGTTAGAGTATTTTGTCAATTTCTTGAAGCAAGTATTGTAAACAAACAGTGGAATTGTTGCAACATTTTGGTGGTATAATACAATTGAAGACATTGTGATTTTATTGGTGTAATCTCTTGTGTTATTTCATCTTGCATGGTTTCTGTTGTTTTATTTTTCAGATTGCTTAAGGATTTAGGGTTTAGTGTTCAGAATTAAATTAGTGTGTAATGTTTATGATTTCATATTTGGAATGTTTGTAGCAATCTCTGGTCTATACTCCCAGTAACTATTTGATTGTAGTAGGCTGGTGAAGTCAACCTGGACCATATATTTACATGTGCTTAGGTTCGATTGTGGATGAATGTCTATGATTTGAAAATCTATATACCTTAGAAGATTGCACCGTTTTTGTGAGATTGCATTGTGGGTTAAGCAAGAATCGGTAATTCGAGATTGGTCCATTCCAGATATCTGTCATTTGCATTACTCATTCTAGGAATAGTTTAAACTTTATCATATTCTTGCACCCTTATCTTTTGCTATTTCTTTATTATCTGGTTAGATTTAGGATTTGAGATCATTATATCGTACAATTTGATAATTGGAAAGGTAAAGTTTGCTTGTAGTAAGGTCCGATTGTGATTACCAGCATTTCACATATTATCTAAGTTGTTTATGCATTGTCATGACTTGACACCCGAGAGACCTTGGGGTGATTTTCAGTATTTATTGTTGAAAATAACCTTTCAAGAGAGATAGAATATTGCATTCTGTCTAAGTTGTTGCTGTGCAAAAAACTCCATCAATAGGATTCCCTCTTCAAATCAGCAATTTCCTCAAATTCAAACAAAAACCCACAAAATGCAAAATTGTCCCTCACTTCCATTCTTTCTTTTTCCAAAACTCCATGATCATCATTTGCGAAGAAATTTAATAATAATGAAAAAAAATCCAAACAATCCTACAACCAGCCTCATAAATTCTAGAAAACAGAAAATGCAAAAATATCTCATTTTCTTCAATTTTTGAATTCAACTTCCAAATTTGACTTTTTTAATCATTTTCATAATTTTTAATTTCAACAATATAACAATAACCTCAACATAAATAAATTAAATTCTCTCAACATCATAAATTTAATTAATTAATAAATAGATTTAATCAACGATTAAATTATTTATTAATTAAATTAAATTAATAATAAAATAAATTATATTTCAACATAATCTCAGAATAAATTAATCCACAACTTAAATACATTAATCCATTTAATTACCCTTTCCTAACTTGAAATTAAATAAGGAAGAGAAGGAACAATATTCAAAGTGCACAATAGGACTAGGGTGACGACTTGGTACGGAAACCCTAGCTACTATCTCCCAATTGAATACCGTTGGGAAATGGACACGCTCGAACTTGTGAAACCAGGTGGAGTCGATGTCATGTACCTGTCAACTTGTGAACACAAAGTTTATCCACATGCATACATATGTTAAAATTAAATCACAACATGAAGAGGAAATCTCAGGATCGCAGGGTGCTCGCAAGTGAGTGATGCAATCTCGTCCCCTTCACCAATACAGTATTACTAACTGATGAATCTAACATCATTAATATAATCACAACATAAAAAATCATTAATTCAATTATCCACTATGCTAATCCAAAGCGTGACATAATGATAACATCAAAAAAATACACCATCACACCAAAATATAACATTCGCATCACTTTATAGATAACGATCAAATAGAAACTGAGTACCAACATAAAATAAGGCCTAACCAAACAGAACACTGTTCGATCAAAAGAGAAAAATGGAGGGGTCTTACATCATCAACCTAAAAATGCAACCAAATAAAAGAGGGGAATTTTTGTTGTTGTTGTTGGTGAATGGGGGTTTTCCTTGGTCAAACCTCATTTTGGTAATCAAACCTTGAAATGAATTAAAGCATGAAAGAGGGAATGATGAACGAAAAATTCTATGTTGCCAGTCAATAAACCCTTGAATGAACCTCGAAAATGTATATCTTTGAAGGTTTGCAACTTGCATTAAATGGTTGAATTGGATGTGGATCTTGATGCTTGAATAATGATTTCAATGCTTGAACTTGATCTTGAAACATACAACACAATGTTAGCTCCAAAAATATGAATGATGCAAGAAGACTTTGACATGATGAATAGATCTTGATTACTACAATAAATCTATGATATATTTTCTCTTGAATTCTCTTGATCATCAAATTTTCTCTTGTGAAATTTCTCTTAAAATTTATTGTATAAATATTGAAAAATGTTAGTTGAGACTTGGTGAAATAACCTTGTATTTATAGGTATGTATCCTTAATTTCTTGAAATTTAAATATCAGAAGTCGACATTGAAATATGGATTTGGGGACATTAACATACTACCAAAAACATATTTTAAAATTAGGTTCAAAGGAATAGGGGCCCCAAGTTCCTATCCATGGAACACACATTTCTCAAGGTAAATTTTTATGTGTTGGCAATAATTATTATCGTGTTCCCTTTTAGAAAATGTAATTTATTACACTTGTAAATGAATAAAAGGGCTTATTAAGGCATAATTAAGTCCAATTTAATTAAGAGGGCCCAAAAAAGTGTGAAAATATAAAGGGATAAATTTTCCAACACTAAATTAAGGCATTATTAAGTCCATTTTAATTAGGAAGGCCCAAACAAGTTTGAAAATGTAAATGGATACATTTTTCTACACTACAAGATGACATACCTGTTGGAAGAATAAGAAGTTTGTCATTGATATTTTTTTTGGAAACATGAGCATGAGGTATGTGTACAAGTTGTCCTATTTTCATTATAGTGTTGTCATTGATGTCAACATTGCCATTTGGTATGATGTTCATATGAAGCTCATTGTGCAGACAATTTTATATCGCTTGAGCATGCATAAAGATAGTATTCCATTGCTTAATTTCAAAAATGTTTGATCTCGTGTAAAAAATTGATGTGATAAATTTCCAATGTGTTAGAACATGTAATTTGGTGTACAGGACATCTGATAATTCGATTCACATTGGTATGTTATAAAGAATATTTCTCTATGGTTTTAACATTTTTTGGATTGTAGAAGCATTTAAATATAAAGTATCACATTGTTTTAGTTTTTGGAGTAGAAGTTATGGATGATAGAAGTTCTAGTCTACCAATGACAATATTTCTTGTACAATATATATGTTTTGGTGAAATTGTACTTTTCATGGATTGGTATTTGTATTTGTAGATTTATGGAAGTTTTTATAGGTATTACTGGAGTTTGAGATCCAAGTGGCATAATTTTTTGAGATCTGGATGTCTATTTGTAATTGAACAATTGGTGAATTTTGATGTTAGGTCATTACTAATGCAGACCTAATAATTTTTTTGTATTTTAGAGTTTAACTATTGATCCATTATAATGATTTTATGATAGGTCCACCCCAACCTATGTTATGAATTACAAGTTTGAATTAAGGAACTAAAATGTATATAATTTTTCTGATTAAACTGACAAGGAACATTTCACATTTTGTATGATAGATCTAATTTGATCGACCTAATTGATGTCTGAGTTTGAGATGGATATATATGTGAGCTAATTTTGGATGAATATGTGAAGATATATATTATTGATGTGAATTATGAGGAAAATGCAGAGTAGATCAAAGTGTTAGTACAGATCAATATGAAGTGTATAAATTTGATATATTGAGCTTCAATGGAACTATAATTCAATCATATTGTAGATACAATTATAATAGCTTTGTTAGAACCTAAATTTTCCACTAAAACTATAGGTCTTTTACCCATTTGAACCCATTCATGTGCTATCTTATCCATTAAAAAATCATTTTGTCTTTCATATATACCTTATAATTTATACCATGGCCTTAACATTTACTTGGCATGACATTTATTGCTTTACCATGACCTCCCACAAAAGGGTTCATGGTATGGAGATGGTAGTTAAGGGGCAAGCATAGAGTGCTTATTGTGCCACCGCACACGGTCTAAACATAGACCACGGTATTTTGGTGGGTGGTAAGTCACCGGAAAGGGAGCAATTAGCAGACAGTCACTGGGGTGACGCTGGTAGTCAAGCCAGAGACCGTGGTGATCATGGTAGTGGAAAAGATAGAGCCTACCATAGTATCATTGGAAGTCAAGCCAGTGATTGCGGTAGTGTGGTAAACCGTTAGTAGGCAGTGAGGCAATGGTTGATGATGGTCACCGCAATACCACGTACAAGTAGAGATGAGACCATGGTAACATAGTAGCGGTGAAGGCAATGACATATCGAAAACACCGTGATACCATTGATAGATGAAGTGAAGACAGCAGTGAGGCAGTAAATAGCCAAAGTTGACAATTAATGCCAAACTGCCATACCGCGGGTTGAAAACAATATGACCATGATAGAGTTGTGGAAAAAGTGAGGCATGGAAAATTCAGAGCACCGTGGCACCCTGGGATGACAAAATTTTGACTGCGGTATTGCAATAAAACTAAAGGCCACAAGGAAATAAAATTAAAGGAGCAGGTAAAGTGAAATATGAAGGTCGGTAAAATATAAAGGGAAAAATCAAAAGAAAGATTATTGTAAAAAGAAGATTAATTTTACGAAAGGCAACTTAATTAAATATTTTTATTTGTCATAGAATGTAAATGGTTTTACCAGTCCAGTGAAGGGTCATGACCCTTGGTTTGTATAAATACTTGTAAAATTAGTTGTAAGGGAGAGACAAAAAGATAGATAGCAAGAAGTATAGGATTTTCAGAATGTTTATATTTAAAAGGACCATGTTGCATGTATAAGATTTGAGGAAGATAATGAAATACTACTGATTCAGTGATTCCATTCTAGTATCAATTTTTTGTTGAGTTTCTATAATTATTTGATTGTCTACAACTCAATGTTTCTCAATTATTTAAGTTGAAATATCAAGTAAATGTTCAATTTATCAGTGCACATTTTTTTTATCTATGTGATTTGATTAATTGGGTTCTCTAAAGAAGAATTAAATTCCTCATAGTCAATTATAGTAATTTGGGAATGTTATTTGGATCAATAAGAAGAATCAAAATAGTTAGGATTGATATTCTGCCTCAATTAGGGTTTGTCAATCATATTATTGCATGTTTATACCAGTTATAAACTTATATTTGTATGCCAAAAAATTAGAGAACTTGCTATATAGAAGCCATTCATCTAAGAGCTTCATTTGACTTTGTTTTACCCAACAAGGCACTGGTCTCCCTTATTTTCATTATTTAGTTTTATTCATTTTATTTGACATCTATTGAACTAAACATATCAGATTTCACCTTGTTATTCCTTATATAATTTATACCAAATTTAGATCACATTTCTCCACTATCAAATTGCCATTGTGGATAGATTGGTCCAGTAGGAAAGATAGCTCAAAATTTGCATCACTCACATAGGTACACCCACCTAGGTTTAGTAGTGCCTTAAGAGTAGATGGTTCAACTATATTGGTTGGCCTTGTTAGTTGGCCAATAGCATTGTGAGAGCTTCGAAACCTTCCGTGGTTCAAACCAACATTTTTGCGACACAAAAAATTGGTGACTCTACTGGGGAGTAACTTAATAAAAGTCCGGTGGCAAGCAACCTTTCCATATGGAGTCATTGAAGAGAGCTTCATAGTTAAGAAATTTGAAAAGTGACTCCGCTGGGTGAAATAGTAACATTTTTTCTCACTTTTAAAAGTGGGTCGTGACTCTGAATGAACAAGTGCATTGAGATGAATAAAATCAAATACAAATTGGAAAGAAATCATCCTAGAGTTCAGACTATCACAATTAATCATAACATGCAAGAAAGAAGGTCTTTGTACAGAGATGGTGATGGTCCTAATGACAAACATAAATGGACTTACAAAAATTATCGAGGAAAGAAAGTGTATAATGACCTCGGCCTAGTAACTAAAAAAAACATCAAAACTACCAGTGGAAACACATAATTCATATGACACATTAGAAAATGAAAAAATACCATCTAAAGAGCCTCACACTCTTGAGGAGATGAGAAATCCCCTCTATCGAATAGACCCAAAAAAATTTGAAGAGATCATGGTTGGATTTGAAGCTAAAAGAGAAGAGAATCAACGTAAATATGATCAGAGAATGGATTTTTGTGAAAAGAATCAGGATTGACTTGGTTATGAAACAACCTCTAAAGAAAAATATGAACTTACGATCCAAAATGATATAGATGCATGGTTGGAATGCAAGAGGCAAGAAACAAAAAGATTAAGAGCAGAATATGAGCGAAATCTTCAGGCAATGAGAGAAATTGAGGAATTGAAGTTGCAAAAGGCTTAGATTAAGATGCCAATGGGTGACTCACCCAAATACGTGTCACCTCAGAAAAATAATAATATAATACCATCAAATTCCCCATAGGCCCACCAAAATAAGTCAAGGAATCAATGTGGACATCAAAATTCTCCACCACAACATAAGGGTGTTCAACCACCTCCTTATCAACAACATGTACCCCCATAAGGTCAGAAATATGTGGAAAATAGTAATCCATTATACCAGCATCATCATTACCAAAATCCTCCTCCATAATATACAACCATGATCAGGTAGTTTGATTTGGCTAGATTTCAAATAAGTCCTTATCCTATGGACAACAGTTGGAGAAGTCTTGTCCCAAAATTCACAGGGAGTAATGCAATTTTAGCAAAAGAGAATTTAAGGAGCTTTAATTCTTTTATGAAAGATTTGGATATGCAATATGAAGATGTGCAGATGAGGCTTTTTATGATGTCACTGATTGAAGATGCCAGAGTTTGGTTTAATAGTTTTCCAATAGCCTCTATGTATTCTATTCATTTGTTTTATGAACAATCCCTTGAGCAATATGGGAATCAATATGCACCAGAATTTGCTTTGCATGAATTGGTGACCATTCAAAAGCATCAAAATGAGTTGGCTTATGATCTCAATCAGAGTTTTTCTAAATTATATAATAAGATACCCCCTCGATCCAAATTATTTGATCCTACTGCATTGAGTATTTATTTAGAAGCTTTTGATCCTAAGATAGGATATGAGCTTAGGAACATGGGTCCCAAAAATTTGGCTAAAGCCCAAAAGATAGCACTCACTATTGAAAATAATAGGAAGGTTGCAAGGATGATTACCAAAATGGATAACCCTAGGGTTCCCCAATATGTTCCTTTAAATAAAAAGAAAAACACATACAGGAATGAAAGTCCAAGACTACATGACATGCCATATAATACAAATTGGAGAGATGGAGAGCTAGTGATGGATAATAGGCCAAGAAATAAGGAGACACCTGATCTTCTAAAGAAGAGAGGGGCATACATGGTTGATAATAGTCCTTGGTGTCCAGTGTGTTACTTGCCACACTCTTAAGAGGATTGTGTTGTAGCTCAATCAATGCCAGGAAAAGACATAGTAGAAAATGATAATGAAGAATATCATAATATCTATTTGACTTCTCATACTCTTCACTCATAAAATCAAGGGTATTCATCTTCAGAAGAAGGAGGGTATGAATATGATGTTAATCTTCAGAAATATAATGTTCACATGGAAGAACAACAAGTTTTTTCTGACTATGAGGAAAGTGATGATGAACAAGGTTGTCCTACTAGATCATGCCAAACCAATAAGGGAAATATGAGGAGACCATCTGAGGAAGAAATTACAAGATTAACCATTGCACCAGTTGAACAAGCTAAAAGAAAGTATTGGCTGAGAAATAGAACAAAAAATGAGAATGAAGGTGTTCCAAGAGGAATATTTAAAAAAATAATAGGATATCCCAGGAAATATCAAAAGGGACAGATCATAAGCACTCTGACAAATAATATTGTTTGGATGAATGATTAAATAGTTTCACATCAAATCAAAGATTATCTGAGAAGGATACATGATACCAAGGCACAAGATGAAGTTCTTTTGGGATTCTTCAAAGTACTATAGAGGATAATGCAAGGAAGAGAGAGAATTCCATAGAAGATGGTGGAAAAGTAAAAATATGACATTACTTTTTCTAGTTACAAAAGACATCTACATCATACATGTTTTTGAGCCTAACATTGCCTAGATCCTAGAGATGGGATAGGAGATCATAGAGAAATAAATCAATACATCAGTATATTTCATGCTAATGAAACCAAGGGATGCCTCTCAAAAGAGGTATGTAACATATGAGGAGAATTCCATGGAAGTGCACATGGACCAAATACAAAAATATATAAGTAAAACTATTGAATAGATGAATGCAATATTTGTGATGGAAATGGGCCTTACTAAGGATCAAGTAGAGAAGCCTAAATTTATGTATGATTCACCCAAAGGATCATCTAAAAGAAGGAGATCCGATAGAATACCTACCAATACTTTGGTTGCCACAAATTCCTCCTAGACTAAGCATGTTATTGGAGAGAAGAGGAAAGAAGCTGCAAGCACTCTGATGAGGGAGAAGAAATCTCTGACAATGTAGTTAAATATGTGTATAAACTAAAAAAGGTCACTCCAACAACATAACAACTAGACCCTACGAGGAGAAGATTAAAACCAAAGGTGAAAAGAAGTGAATTTGTCAATGTTAGTGTAAACGAAGAAGAGGGAGAAGAAGAGCAAGATACAAAGCCCTTGACCTAGAAGATATTTGGTACAATTGAGGTATATTTTAGTTCTAAAATAAAAAAGGTTCATATAGTGGACTCTGATATTGAGGTAGAGATTGAAAAAAAAAGAGGGCTACATAATAAAAGTGGGGGAGAAGAAGCAAGAATCAGGTAAAGGAAAAATGTCACCAAAAGAAAATAAGTAAAAGAGTAAGACTTCCTCACTAGTAAGGATACATAGAGCTATGAAACTATATGCTTTATTTAATGGTATTTTGAGCATGAAATTCTAGATAAAAAACTACTTTGTATACTACTGTTGATGAGGTAGATAAGGCTACCATTGAAGAAGCAATTGTAAAATACATCATTAATTTTGAAGTTAATATGAATAATATTCAAAATAAATTTCTTCTAGAGTTGAGAGATGTATTTTATGCAAGGAGACATGAGGCAATTTGTAAAGCCTGAAAATAATTCACCAAAAGGTGTTACAAATTATTTGTTTCAATGATTACATTTGTGATATAGAGCTACAATTTTACAAATTGGCTAAGCAAGCCATACATAAATGATGTGTGAATTACATCCATACCAAATAGAACCTTTGAACCTCATCTTCCTTGACACCACTAGTCTTCTTGTGTTGAGGCCAAGAGTGTAGTTAAGTCACCTTTTCCACCCAACCACAAAGTCCATGACTTCCCTGGGTTTCTTCCTAACTTGAAGAAATCCCCGACCCTACATGAGGAGCCTAAACACCTAGAACAATAAATTAAGAGGGAAATATTGATGCATTCTTGTTTTCCTAAATGCATTCCCATACTAGAAAACATATTTCTTGCAAGAAGGATGTGGCAGAGACATAAATAACATAAAATTTAGGCTTTTAATCCATCTATTTTAATGGTGCAGTGCTTGGCCAAGCACAAAGAAATATAAATGGTAGTTTATGAAAAGGATAAACTACCATCTTTGTGTGCCCACATTCAACATCCTATCTTGGAAGTTTCTCATAAAAGATAAATAAAACATAGTTCATACAAGCTATACAAAGTTCATTAAATCATGTATCTTTTTCAGAATCAGGTAGATTTTCCAAGTTTTCTATTTAATTTCATAAGAAAATTAGTTGATAGGAAAATAACTCCACATTTAGCTTTATTACATTTCTCAAGTAATTAATTAAAATCAACTACAATTCTCCAAGTAATAAGAGAAATTAATCACACATGCACTCTTTTCTAGTTGATTTCAAGCATATAATCTTATGTTTCCAATTAAATATCTTATTCTAAAATAGTGGATTTGTTTAAATTGGTAGAAACATTTTCAAGTAAAAGTGTATACCTGTTAAAGAGAAAAATCGATCCAAACCTCCAAGTGCATATGCATAAGTCTATATATAATATTTTTGATAAAAATTTACACACTTGATCAACTATTCTGAAATAAAGCAATTTATACACAATAGGTATCAATTTTAAATAGTGAATCTAATCCTTCCAATCAAAATCCATTATCCATTCTTTTTGAAAAGATATCACGTGCTCCCAAGCATACAATATTTTCATTCATTTTTATATGTATGTCTATATATATACTTAAGTGGATATTCAAAAAATTTACATTACCAACTGAAAAAGAAACTACATTCAATCTTAAACAAATGAAATAACATATGCATAAGTTCAATTTAATTAATATATATATTTCTGATTTATAATAAATTTCTTTACAATACTATAAAATGTGTGTTAGAGTTGTATATCTATATATGCCCATTATAAATATGTGATGAATATCTATTGATAGACCTCAAATAAATAAATATATACTTTATTTTTATATATACATATATATATTCACATTTCTGATTTTATAAATAAAATGGAATTTTAGAAGGGTTTTTGAATGCTAATTTTTATATATGTAAAGATTAAAACATGGCAAGGTTCATACTACTAGGCCATTCATGGCCGGCAACCCCCATGGGGGTGTAGTACCTATGGGGGTAGTGCTCCCTCCATAGGGCACGGCCTATGGAGGGTGCTTCCTCTACAAAAGATGCCTTCCCCATATGAGGAGGCTTGGCCATGGGGCTCTACCCTTTTCAATTTCAAAAGAAAATAACTTTTGTATGAAACTACAGACAAATTTTGGTACTTTCATAGTGTCGAATTTAATTCAGCATTCCTCCATTCGACTATTAGAAAAATTTCATATATAAGTCTGTCCAAATTAATATATATTGATATATATATATAACTCTACAGTTCATTGTATATATTAATATATATATGTATTCACAAGTGAATTAAACTTGCAACACTGGTAAAGTATTTCAACAAATTTTCAAGGAAATAATTTTGTATTTTATCAACAGATTCAATTTGTAGCAATACATTAAATACACATACATATAATAATATATATCATAAGAGGTTTTGAAGGTTCAGGTACGCACAAGATTTTCCCATAATCTCTAAAATAGCTCATTCAATTGGGGGAAATTTTGACAGAGGAATTCTTGTTTCCAAACACAACAAATTTGCTCACACATTTGAATTAAATTGTGATTGAATGGAATTAAAAACTTGGAATTCACTTCCTATTGAGTCCCTTCTCCTTGTTCTCTTTTCTCTCTTACTTTTCCTCCTCTTTCTACTATGTTGGGTTCACTTTGCCTATAAAAACCTCTTCTCGACAACCATTATTTTAGTTATTTTTGCAGAGAAAAACAAGAAGAATGTAAAAGTAGTTGTGTTTTCTCATTAATAATTTACTCTTTTTAAATATTTCCTTTCAATTCCCGAGACCTAATCTTGAAAATAGAAAATTAAATAAAATCTATTTCATGCTCAATATTTATCCCCAATTAAATATTAATAAGTAATTCTTATTATAATTGCAATGAAATATTTATTTGAAACAAATAGTATGGCAATAACATTCAATTACAATAAAAAATGTTACTCTAATTAACAATTCTTATCATTTAATTACATTTTTAGATATTTAATTGAACTAAAATAACTGTTTAATTCTTTTACACATTTATTTCATTATTTAATTAAACCTTATAAATTTTGCAAATAGTAAAATAGTCCACTTAGTTTAATCCTTAATGCATCTAGATGATTCTAGGTGCTAGTGTATGATCAAGAGAATCATTCCTATTTTACCCTTCCAAGAATATAACCTCCTCTACCTTACCCTCACTCTTGGTCTTCCACATTCCTGTAGCTCAGTACACTTAGGCACCCATTAATAGACTAGTATCTAGAAAAATACAATTTAAAGCATTTTACTTCATTAATCTAAAATTCATTATTCTATTTTGCATTTATTTAAAAATAAAACTCAATTTCATACTATTTAACTTTTTCAAAGTTACAACACATTTTCATATTTCATCATACAAAACACTATATAATTCATTATTTACTCTACCACACACATTCAATCATATATCAAATCCAAATAAATTGGAAACAAGGTGCATCATAGTATAAGACATGGCATCCTTCCCCACTTGGAAGAGACATCATCTCGATGTCTTATTATAAAACATCCACACAACAAAGTCATAAATATTCAATGTATCATAAGTCATAGTATGCAAGAAAATAAAAACATGCTAAAATATCAAATGAGGAAAAGATTTTTCAATATCCTTGGCATTCTCCTAGATGGCACTATCCACAAAATGTTGGTCCCATTGGACCCTACATTGCACAATATGATATTTCTACAACTTAACGTTGCACCTTTCTAGAATATTGATGGGCTACACTAGCACCATCCCTAGATCTTGTACCTGCAATGCATGCTAGTCAAGCACATGAGTAACATCTAGATGATATGGATTAAGAACAAAAACATGGAACACATTATGTATATGGGATAGATTTGGTGATAGAGCAAGCCTCTATACAACTAGATTAATGAATTCCAAAACCTCAAAAGGCCCAAAAAATCTAGGAGCAAGCTTAGAGATCTTGTCAAAAGAGATTAAACTCTTTTGTGGCCTAACTCTGAAGAAGACCCTATCTCCCACAGAGAAATATCTAAAAGATTTTTTCTTAGCAACAAATTTTTTTTGGTGATCTGAAGCTTGTTTCAACTTTTCTTTTATGAGCTTCATCTGATCTTCCATCTCTCTCAACATCTTAGGCCCAATAAAAATCATGTCTTCCACCTTGTTCCAACTAAATGGTGTATGAAAATTATGACCATACAAATCCTCAAAAGGTGCCATCCCCAAAGAGGCATGATAGGATTTATTATATGCAAACTACGCCAAAGGTAAATACTCCTCCCACTTATGTTGTTTCTCCATGTAATACATCCTAAGAAGATCCTCAACAACTTGATTTACCCTCTATGTCTAACCACTGATCTGAGGATGATAAGCAGAACCAAAATTGAATTTGGTTCCCAAAGAAGAATTCAATGTAGTCCAAAACATAGAAGTCATCCAAGTGTCATGATCTGAGATGATCATCTCTCACACTCCGTGCAACTGGAAAATCTCCTTTCTTTGCTAGAACCAAGGATCCATCCTTAACATTCCTAGGGGTGAAGTGAGCCACCTTTTTTAATTTATCAACTACAATGAATATAGCATCATGTCATTTCTTGGTCATATGCAACCCCTAAATAAAATCCATGGTGATAACCTTCCATTTATACTCTAGCACTCTATGTGGGTATAGAAATCCCGTCAGATGCACATGCTTGGCCTTAACTCACTGGCATTCCAAAAATCAGACGAAAAAATAAGTAACATCTCTTTTATGTCCTGGTTAGAAATACAATGGCCTAAGTCCCTCTACCATTTTTGTCACACCGGGGTGCCCAAAATATGGTGCATTATGAAATTATTCAAGTACCAACTCCCTCAATCCTTTTATGTTAGGAACATACATCTGTCCTTGGAACCTCAAGATTCCATCAGTATCAAACATATATCCAACAAATCTATGATGTCAAGAGTCCTACTCTAGGGATTGTTTCACCCTTTCATGATGCTCATCCCCTAGCAAGGCGTGTATCACTTGCTAACTGAAACTTGACCTTATAGTGACCATGGCTACAAGGTGTCTCCTCCTACTTAAGGTGTCTGCTAATCTGTTTTCTTTTCCTTTAATCTACTCAATTCCAAAATCATACTCACTCAAAAACTCCAACCATCATCTCTAATGAGCATTCAGGTTAGGTTGAGTAAAGATATACTGCAATCCCGCATGATTTATTTTCTTCTCAAAAGGCTTCCCCAAAAGGTAATGCCTCCACATTTTAAGAGTGTGCACTATGGAAGTGAACTCCAAATCATGTGGTGTAGAGTTCCATTAATGTTGTTTTAGTTTCCTTGACTCGTATGCCACCACCTATCCATCCTACATAAGAACTACTCCTACACCCTCTCCTGAAGCATCTATTGTCAATGTGAAATGCCCATTTGGATTTGGCACAATCAAGATAAGTGCAAAAGTAAGTTTCTCTTTTAGTAGTTGAAAGTCCTTCTCACATATGTAACTCCATTTGATTTTTTTTCCTTTGTTTTGGAGTGCGTTTATGGGTGTTGTGATTTCTAGAACCCCTAGAAAAAATTCATATAACAACTAGAAAGCCCTATAAAGCTTTGGGCTTCTGAAACATTTTGTGGTGTTGGACACTCCATGATTTCCTTAATCTTATCTAGGTCCACAACTATCCACTCAGCTGAAATAACGGGTCCCAAATAGTACACCTCAATTTGAAAGAAAGTTCATTTAGACATTTTCCCATAGAGATTATGATCTCTCAATCATTGCAACACAATCCTCAAGTTTTTTTCATGCTCTTCTTCTAACTTAGAATATATCAAGATATCACCCAAAAAACTAGAACAAAGTCATCTAGACAATCTCGGAAGATGTTGTTCATCAAATTCATAAAATTTGCAAGGGCATTAGTTAGCCCAAATGGTAACATCATGAATTCAGAGTGCCTGTATCTTGTCTTGAAAGTATTTTTGAAAATATCATCATCCTTTATCCTTAGTTGATGGTATCCTGATCTCAAATTAATTTTCGAGAATACCTTAGCTCCTTTCATCAAATCGAACATGTCATCAATCCTAGGAAGTGGATATTTTTTCTTAATGGTAACCTTATTAAGCATCCTTTAATCAATGCATAGCCTTAAGTTCTCATCCTTATTTTTTTATGAATATGATAGGTGCTCCCCATGGAGAAACACTTGGCCTTATAAAACCCTGATCGAGGAACTCTTGCAATTGGGTCTTTAGCTCATGTAATTCAATAGTGTTAATTTTTTTATGGTTCCTTAGACTAAGGCTCAACTCCCAATAACAAGCCTATTGAGAAATCAACTATTCACTTGGGAGGGAGTTCGATCAGCTCATCAAGAAAGACATTTTAAAAATCCTTTAGAATAGGATCATCATTAACTGATGACTCTGTACTATTGAGGTCCCTGAATTTTATTGTAGAGATCATGCATCCTTTTTGTGAGCCTTCTTTAGTTGCATGGTAGATATTTGCCTGAGTTCTAGAGGCCTTTTTAAACCATGAATTTCAACATGGTTACCTATCATCGAGACACCTCACTAGTTTCTCTTCACAATCAACAAGGGCCTTATGTTTAGTAATCAAATTTATTCCAAAGATTACATCATATGACCACAAAGTTGCTACATGCAAATTAACCTATGTTTCAAAGCTAGGAAGCTCAAGGTCATTGTAGGCTAGACATTGTTCCACTATCCTCTCTACCCGATTTCAATATTGAATCTTCCATGATTTATCCATATATCCCAATTTAATAGATAATTTATAAATAATATGAGGATTTTCAAAGAAATCAGTGTCTCTAGTATCAATTAAGATAGAAATAGGACATCCAAAATTTTTACCCAAAATTTGGATTGATGTGGCCTGGTAGTCTTCTTGGCGATTATCAAAAACCACATGGATGTGATGTTAATTCATGTTCTTCTGATCATTCCCTCTCTAAGGACATACATTGGAATAATGCTCACCTTCACATGTATAACAACCTATGTTGGGTGATTTAGATCTATCAAAACCATCTCTCATGTTGTTATTGTTATTATTGTAATTTTCCCTCTTATTATTGTTCTAGTTTCCATCATGGCGATCCTAAGAATTGTTACCCCTCTTAAGATTCTTGATCTTCTTGTTATTATTTTTCCTCTAATTGTACTAATTTTGATTATTGTTATTTTGATTGTTTCCATGAGACTTCCTCTTGGAATCCCTGCTTTTCTTGTAATTTGCTACCTATTGTAGCTTCTACTTCTTCTTATTAGCTTTATCAAAAGCCTCATCTGTGGTGGAAGAATTATGTATATCCACTTTAGCTCTAATTTGAGGCCTAAGCCCTAGAAGGAATTTATGAATCTGGAACCTCTCATCAAGTGGGAAAATCTTTCCCAATACTGAGTCACTATCATTCCCCCTAAGTGAGAGTCTCGAATTTCAGAATCCTTTTGTCAAAATAGGATTGTGGTAGCCACCTTTTCTTGAACAACTACAAAAATTGTTCCCAAGTCACCTTACCATGCAAAAATTGGTTTTATGCCTTTTTGTTCTCCCACCAAGTGGCACCTTCACCGGTGAGTTGATATGAACCCCATTCAGCCTTAGTTTTATTGGAAAAATTCTATAGGGAAAAATAAGTTTCTCCATCTTAGTTATCCATGCTTCTACCTTGTCACCAATTTTTTTACCATCAATTTTTGGTGGGGTGACCTTTTTGAGGTCCTTTCCCAACTCCTCAACCACTTTTCTTAGCTTAATTGAGTGTTATTCAGTATCAAGTTGTTCTACATTAGTATTTTCTTCATTCCCACAATAATTTGGCCCTTGTGGACCTCTACGCCTTTCTTTCTCAAGGTTGTCAATCTTGGCCTCCTGTTGATTCAATAGGGCTAGAATCTGATTCAACTATAATTTGTATCACCATGAGATCCACTACCATGATTCTCATGGTGATAAGTTCTAAAATCCATTAGAGTTACTCTATAACACACAAAATTGTGTAACTAGGTGAAGGTCATAGAGTTTAACCTAGACGCTCTGATACAAAAGTGTAAAGTACATAAAATAATTCACATTCCAAATAAAGTATTTACATGTTTATTGAACATCACCAATAAGGTAAAAGACATAAGATGTGCAAAATTAATATCCATAAATGCTCAAATGACAAAGAAAATTTATTAAATGTGTTACAAAGTATATACACCAAATTTTTTTACAAATAATCTATTTCAATGATACATCATCAAGTTTACATCAGTAATTACATTCATGAAATAGAGTTACAATTTTACAAATTTCCTAAACAAGCCATACATAAATTATTTGTGAAGTACATCCATAGCAAATAGAACCTATAAACCTCATCCACCTTGACACCATTGGTCTTCTTGCATTGAGGCCAAGAGTGTTTTTAAGGCACCTTTTTCGCCCAACCACGAAGTACATGACTTCCTCGAGTTTCTTCCTACCTCAAATAAATCCCTAACCCTACACGAGGAGCCTAGCAAATTGGAACAATAAAGCTCAGGAGGGAACTCTTGATGCATTGCCTATTCTACTATATGAAGTCCTATATACTAGAAAATATATTTCTTGCAAGCACGATGTGGTAGATACATAAATAGCATAAAATTATAGGCTTTTAATCCATCTATTTAGATGGTACATTGCTTGGCCAAGCATAAAGAAATATAAATGGTAGTTTATGAAAAGGATAAAATACCATCTCTGTGTTCCCACATTCGGCATCCTATCTCGAAAGTTTCTCATAAAATATAAATAATGCATAGTTCATACAAGTTGTACAAATTTCATTAAATCAAGTATCTTTTTGGAATCAGTTACATTTTCCATGTTTTCCATCTAATTTCATAAGAAAATAACTCCACATTCGGTTTTATTATATTTCTCAAGGAATTCATTAAAATCAACCATAATTATCCAAGTAATAAGAGAAATTAATTGCACATGCACTCTTTTCCAGTTGGTTTCAAGTGTATAATCTTATGTTTCCAATTAAATATCTTATTCTAAAATAATGGATTTTTTTAAACTGGTAGAAATATTTTCAAGTAAAAGTGTATACATGTTGAAGAGAAAAATCGATCCAAATCTCCAAGTGTCTATTCATAAGTATATATATATATGTGTGTGTGTGTTTTGATAAAAATTTACACACTTGATCAATTATTTTGAAATAAAGCAATTTATACACAATAGGTATCAATATTAAACAATGAATCTAATCCTTTCAATCAAACTCCATTATCCATTCTATTTTAAAACATATCATGTGCTCCCAAGCATAAAATATTTGCATTCATTTTTATATTTATATCTATATATATACTTAAGTGGATATTTAGAAAAATTACACTACAAACTAAAAAAGAGACTGCATTCAGTCATAAACAAACGAAATAACATATGTATAACTTCATTTTAATTACTATATATATATATATATATATTTGGTTTACAACAATTTTCTTAAAATATTATAAAATGTGCATTGCAGTTGTATATGTATATATGCCTATTATAATTATGTGATTAATAACTATCGAAAAACCTCAAATAAACATGTATATACTTTATTTATATGTATACATACATATATATTTGCATTTCTAATTTTATAAATAAAATCAAATTGTAGAAGGGTTTTTGAATGCTAATTTTTATATATGTAAAGATTAAAACATGGAAAGGTTCATACTACTGGGTCATTCATGGCCGATAGCCCCCCATGGGGATGCACTGCTTGTGGGGGAAGTTATCCCTCCACATGTCGTGGCCTGTGGAGGGTGTTGCCTCCATAGTCGATGCCTTCCCCATATGGGGAGGCTCGACCATGAGCCTCTTCCCTTTTCAATTTCAAAAGAATTTTTTTTGTATGAAACTATAGACGAATTTTGATACTTTCATAGTGTCAAATTCAATTTAACATTCCTCCATTCGAATATAAAAAAAAATTCATATATAAGTCTATCTATATTAATATATATTTAAATTTAATATATATATATATATATATATATATAACTCTACAATTCACTATCTATTAATATATATATGTATTCACAAGTGAATTAAATTTGAAACACAAGTAAAGTATTTGAATAATTTTTACAAGAAATAATTATGTATTTTATCAACAGATTCAATTTGTAGCAATACATTAAATACACAAATACATATAAGTATATATATCATAGGAGGTTTCAAAGGTTCAAGTATGCACAATATTTTCCTAGAATTTTTGAAATAACTCATTCAATTGGGGGAAATTTATAAAGGAATTCCACTTTCCAAACACAACAAATTTTTTAACACATTTGAATTAAATTGCGATGGAATGGAATAAAAAACCTAGAATTTTCTTCATGTTGAGTCCCTTCTCCTTGTTCTCTTTTCTTTCTTGATTTTCCTCATCCTTCCACCGTGTTGGGTTAATCGTACCTTCGAAAACCTCTTCTCGATAGCCATTATTTTACTTATTTTTACAGAGAAAAACAAGAAGAATGTAAAAACAATTGTGTTTTCTTATTAATCATTTACTCTTTTTAAAGATTTCTTTTCAATTCTTGAGACCTAATCTTGAAAATAAAAAATTAAATAAAATCTATTTTATGCTCAATATTTATACCCAATTAAATATTAATAAGTAATTCCTATTTTAAATACAAATGAGCATTTTTCCTCCAAAATAATTAAATAAGCCATTATAATTGCAATTAAATATTTATTTGAAACAAAAAGTATGGAAATAACATTCAAAAACAATCAAAGTGATTACTCTACTAAACAATTCTCATCATTTAATTGAATTAAAATTAACACTTTAATTCTTCTACACTTTTATTTCATTATTTAATTAATTTAATTAAACCTTATAAATTTTGCAAATAGTATAACAACCCACTTAGTTTAATCCTTAATGCATCTACATGATTCTAGGTGCTAGTGTGTGACCAAGAGAACCATTCCTACTTTACCCTACAAAGAATATAACACCCTCTACCTTAGCCTCACTCTTGTTCTTCGACATTCCTACAACTCAGTACACTGAGACACCCATTAATAGATTTATATCCAAAAAAATACGATTTAAATCATTATACTACATTAATACAAAAGTCATTATTCTATTTTGCATTGCTTTCAAAATAAAACTCAGTTTCATACTATTTAACTTTTTAAAATTTACAACACACATTTTCATATTTCATCATATGAAACACTATAATATTCATTATTTACTCTACCACACACATTCAATCATATATCAAATCCAAATAAAGCAAAATAAGGTGCATCATAGTTCGAGACGTGAAACAATTGATGAAGAGGAAAACTTGAGAGATTTTTCTTTGGACAAGATTAGTGCACACCTTGTTAGTTCTCAAAAATGCAAGTTTTAACCAAAAGAGTTTTCCAAGATCTTACTACAATTTTGGCCAACGTACGTACAAGGCCAATTGATGCAATTGTACCTTCTGCTCTTTAGGTTCTTCTAGACCAAGGTGGGTGTACCTAAATGAACAATGCAGATTGAAATTTGTTTCATGTTTGATCAATCTATCAACAATGGCAAAGGGAAGTGAATAGATGAAATCACTACAACTAATCCTACTCCTACTGCACAAATTAAAGGATTTGAATAAGTTGTTTGTTCATGAATTTTATCTCTAGATTGAGGCAAATCAGTGCCTTCTGTCCACATGGGAAACAAAGTCAAATACTATGAATTATGAGTTTTTCACTTCTCTATCTTGATTCTAGTTGTTAGGAAATTTAAAAAATGAAACCTAATGACTGGCACATGACTTCAATGGCTTGCATAAATAGTGCTGGAATATTTTTTTACTGGGCTCTACTTCAACAATCCAAAAGAAATACTAAATCACTATGACTTGTTTAAAAGAATTTAACTCTAACTTGCAGACACCAATCAACCAAATCACACAAAGTAAAATTTTCACTTTAATAAATCAAACATATGCTTGATACATTGATTTAAATGATTTAAGACTTCAAGTTGGAGGCAACCCACATAAGAAATAAAAATTATTATATCACAACAATTGAAAACAGAAAAAGTTTCACCAATTCAAAATGATCTATCCATTGATCTGCTTCAAAAAAGGCTCTATCATTTTTTGCATTCCAGTCCCTTCTTGAGAAAAATCTAACTCCTACTCAAAATCCTCATTAATGTCTCTACCCCCTCCTTCTTTATATTTTTGCAAATATTTATACATTATAGATCAAGGGTCATGAACCTTCATTCTACCCATTACATCTATTCACATTCTACTGATAGAAATTAAAACATTTAATTATATTGCCTTATCAGAAAATTAAATGTTTAAACTATAGTCGTATGCATTTTTTTTTTCCATATACCTTTCCCACCTTTACACTTTATATCTTCATGGCCGTTTATCACTTTTACCACTCTACAACTGGCTATGTCTTGTCTGGCTATGGTATCATGGTAATAGCATCGCTGATTGCAAATAGTTTACCGTGCTACCATGGTCTTCATTAGAGCCCCTCATGGTATCGCGGTAGCCTCTTCGATTGCTTTTGTCACAACTCACAAACTGTCCACCATGGTCACCATTGTCTACTCGGAGACTGTTCGTGGTACCGTGGTGGCTTCCCCTTCACCGTCTACTAACTGCTACCATGGTTTACCGCACTACCACGGTGTATGAAATGATGCCTGGTGGTAACGTGGTATAGTTTCCTGAGTGTTGGATCACCGGTTGCTAACGGTTTACCATGCTACCATGGTCAATGAATTGACTACGCACGGTAGCATGGTAAACATTTCATGCCTGCTCCTTTAGCCGCTACTGCCATACCACAAGCCCATTGTGGGAGGCCACGGTAAAGCAGTAAGATATAAAAAGATAATTATTAAGGCAATGGTATAAGGTTTGGACAAGGAATATGAAATTTCTATAAAAAGATAGGAAAACAATGGGATTAAAATGAGAAAACCTTAGGGTTTTTGATGGAAATTTTCAGTTCTAACACACCTAGTAGAAGAAAATAAATCCACATTGGCTCAATTGTATAGTAGGGAGTTCCAATACAAGAAAAGGGTAACTACCCTTATGAGAAGAGATCAAAATGATTTGGAGAGGCTCTAGAATGAAATAGTTGAGAAGAATGTTTATTTTGTAAGAGATGAAGATTAGCTCAACGCCCAAGAATACCTACAAAAATAATGAAAAACCTTCCACAAGAGGATATGCATGAATATGAGATTGCTTGATATTAAGACCTATCAAAATGATGAGGTATGAAGTATGATAAAGTATGATAAAAAAGAGTACAATCACCTTCCTTATATAGGAAAGGTTCATATTTTGTGCGTTATATGATGTTGATATGTATCTTTATCTTAAGACATGTGAAAACTAACTAACTACCTAGAAGAATGTGAAGTCTTAGATAAGGCTTCTAGAAGGAATCTTATTTCCTAAGTAAACATGTGAAGGGGGATGGTCCTATTATAACTAATCCTAGTGAAAACAACCTAGGAATTAATTAAATGCCTAAGTAAACTTATGCAAGTGTAATTAAATAATTATTTACATCAACACCCCCCAATAAGTGCAACTTGGGGAGGAAATGGCAATGCAATGATGATGCAATGATGGTTCCTGGATACATGGCCATTTTATGTACCCATGTACAAATGATAATGCAATCTCTTACAAACAAAGAAAAGGAGAAAACACAATGGGAAGAAAAATCCTCTCCAAAAAAGAGATGAAATAAAAATAAAATAAAAGATGTGAGGAAGGATGGAGGACTCCATGATACCTCCAAGTACACCATCCATCACATAGATACATGAAAATCAATAGCCCCCTTGTACGATGGAAATATATACTATATATACCCCCATAATATGTGATCACCTATAAAAATGGTAAGTTCTTGAAGACAAAACATGATCCAGTGTCGAAAAACAATGTGTTCCCCTTTCAGAAGAAACAAAAACAAGTATAAATGTAAGAATGATTCCCATTCTAGATAGGATTTGAAGGAAGGAATGATGAATGATGATGTTGTTGATTTATTTGAAAGCTACTCATGTGTCTCCTTTTCCATTGAAGATGATGATGTCACAATAAAATTAGGTACATGCCCAATCAATGAAGAAGTTGATAAATTAGGACTATGCAAAAACTGATGTTGAACAATATCCAAAGAGAAAGATGGTTTGAAAACATTTGTGAAATGGTTGTCATGAAATAGGAGAGATGACCCGTCAAATGTGTCCTCCAAATTTGAAATGTGAGACTCCACAAACAAGGATGCAATGTTTGATAGATAGGAATCCCAATTATGAAGACAATGAGATACTTGTAATGAATCACTGAAGGTGAAGGTACATCAATCGTATTTGATGAATAATGAACATTTGAATAACCATCATCATCCTCATCTAAATATTTAAAGTATTCAAAATATTCAAACTCCTGCAAAGAATTTGCATTATAGGGTATCCTGTTTAAAAAATGAAGAGGCACAATACAATCTAAAACAGGATCATTTGGGAGTGGCTAAGTATCATGATCACCATGTATCTCCCAAATTTAATTCTAGAGAGTATGGGGCAATCAAAATGATCCATACATTTCAAAAAGGAAACATCAATATGTATTGCAATGACTCTGAATACATGATCCCTTTTGCAATTCTATGCAAATTTGTTACTATCAGTCCTAGGAGGGGGAACAAAATTATACAAATGTGGCAACAAATGAATCCATCAAAGATGTTTGATTATACCATTTCTCTATTATTTATAGTTTCCCCTTTGCAACATAATCAAAGAAATATGAAATAAATACCCCATAATGAGTTATGATATATCTCAAATATTACAAAGAAAATAACCTTCAACATAAATTAGAAACTCCAAAATATAATATATACTACAAATGAAGTGTTCACAAATTGAAAGAACCTATGAAGAATTTTTTTTCCTTGGTCTTTTTTATTTTTGTCTTTTACTTTTTGCTTTAGGAAGATCTGTGTGTGAAGAGAAGTTGTGTTTTCGAAAGGCATGCAATATGCCATGTTGTGGTTGCACACACTTTATTTATCACTTTCACTTCAAAACGAGGGTAGGGCCACTTGTCAGTTCCACAAAATATTTCTCAAAAGTGTTTTTTGCAAATTAGAGAATGTCCACCTACTTGACATGTCATCTCTTTGTTGCAAGGAAGTTGTGCTTTAGAGGGTTTTTTCTCTGGATTTTTTGGAGCATAATTTGCTTTGTTTTATAGAAGCAAGGATGTGAGTCAGTGCCATCAAAGTTGTTTGATCGGTCAATGATAATTTTTCTAGACTATTTTCTAGGATTTGAACATTTATGGAGGGCAATCCTATTAAATATATAAGGGATATTAATGTGGAAATTGATTGTTAATGAGAAAGGATTTATGCTACCTAATTGAAGATCGAGGATTGGATTCCAAGCTATTAGGTGTAGACATTTGGAAATCATTACTTCTAGGTAGAGGTGACATTCTCTCTCATTGGTGGTTATAAATTGGAGGTGGCAACATATGAAGATGGTTCCTATAGTTTTCCTTTTGGAAATAAGTTCTTTAATTTTCATAGTTATAGAAGTATTTTTAGTTTATAAAACACAGCTTCACTCTGGCTTGTTATATCTATTTTTTAACTCAAACTATTGTTGGATTGGAATCCAACCTCTATTTTAAAGTTTAATTAATATTTGAAGTATAATCTATTTTGGAGAAATATTTGAAACATTGCATGATATGGCCTCTAGCAATGTTTCTTTCTTTATATCTTCATCTATAATAGAACATTGTGTCTTTCTTAATCTGGATAGTTTGATTATTTGATTTCCATGTTCTATGTTTGAATGATAAAGTTATAACCTATATAAGTTGGATTATGTCATTGGAATTCTTTTTTTTCTTTGAAGGTTATCATTTCCTCATATCATTCTATATTGATAGGGAGGGTTTATGTGGCTTTTAAATGTTTTATGCTAGCTCTTGAAACTTCTATATTTGCTTGGATCTTAAAAAAACTTCCTATAGGTAGATTCAATGACTGCACTATGCTTGTATCTAGCCTCTATTGCTCATTCTCTTCCCAAAAAAGAAGGGTTGTGGCATTTTGTGTCTATCATATCATTCGTAGAAAATAACTCGAGGTTTTCAAATGTTGTAAAAGTGTTGGCACATCAGTACTTTCTTGCTTTATGTTTACATTTCTTTCTACCCACCTTTCCTAAACTCAGAGAAGAGTCGGGTATCTATAAAAATATAGAAGGTATTCAGTCAGGCACAAATCAGTCCCCCACTCATTGAATTTCCCATAAGACTATTGGAGAGGCACAAACTTTGATGAGAAAAATTTATTTCTTTGGCATGCCTAATGGGACAAGTTTCTAAACATCTGATTAGAATTCAGAAATATTTCTTAAATTAGGCCAAGGAAAGAAACTTGAATTTTTATGCCCAAAGTCTAAACAAGAGCATCTTCAAAGGGTAATTTACATTACTCCCAGTTACCCTCTTTGGTACCTTGGAGAAGAAGACTTATAGGCTAGATATTGCCTTTAAGAAGCAACAGAGAAAGGTGTAAGAGCCCTAAGTTTAGAGCCTTATCCACTCCGCTTGGAGGTCAAAGTTTCCAAATAAGAATACCAATTTACCCAATCCATAGGAATATTTTCTCCATGGCTCATATTCCCCCCCTTTCTCCTAAAAATTTTGTGACTTGGGACAGTGGTAGTCTGCTATGGCCACCTACTCCTCCAAATGTCTAGTCCACCATACACACTAATGCCCTCAAGGATATTTTGAAATTCTCTAGAGAGGACTTTAAAACCCCTTCTGAACACCTCCAAGATGTAGAGGAGGTATGTAGAGTGCACAACATAGCAAAGGAGAAAATTTCTATGAGATTTTTGGATAACTCTTTAAAAGGGAAGGCTCAAGATTGGTATCGATCTTTGAATTTCGGTTCTATTAGTTCATGGGATGAACTTGGAGAAAATTTATTTGAGCACTTTTCCAAAAAAGGAGATCATTCTTCACTACTACACCAATTGATCACCATCAAGAGAGCTCCCCAAGAATCCATGAATTACTTCAGTACTAGGTTAAACAAAACTTGGTAAAGGATTTCAATGACTGCCCGACCTGAAACTACGATGGTGTTCATGTTTTACCTGAAGGCTATCAATTCGGATATCACGATGATGATAATTTCTGTGGGAGGATATATCTTACCTAATGCATATGAGTTTTTGGTGTGCATGGAGAGTAACTTGATAGATGTAAGGAAGCTTCCACCAAGACCTTTGATGCCATTTTTGCAGAGATTTTGGATGTTCCATTCTAACAGGAAGCCATTGTGAGCACTTCTATGAGAAAAGAGATGGTTTCAATTCTGCCACAATCCATGTATGTGTATCCCACCATATAGTCAAGCACATTGGGTTCATCCTCTAGGGCGTCAGACATCAATGATGTGAAGAGACTCATGTTATCTTTTATTAATGAGTTAGTTCTCATCAAGTGACAACAAGTGACCCCTCTGAAGTAAGGTACCTAGAACTATCAGGGAGGAAGACGACCATATTGACATAAAACATACCAAGGCCCTCAAGTCAAGGATTTCAACAATCAGTGTCCACCAACTAGATAGTTCTGGTTACCATGCCATTACATATGGTCAAGAACAATGAGAGAAGGAGTTAATCTTAAGCCATAACAACCTGACAGAAGATGAAAAAATATGGTGCTTCCCTTGCAATGATATCCGTATGCCCTATATTGGATATTTCTGATATGTGGTTGTCATTAATGTCAAAACTATTGGTATTAATTTCTTTAAGGTTGTATATGTTGAGGATATTGAGAAAAATGTAATAAAATAAGTTGCAGGTCATTGGTGATGTAGTGAAGTTCAGTATGATGGCTAGCTCAATATATTGATGAAAATAAGTTGCTGATTAAATATTTTTTTTTAAATTATATCTAGTTTATCCACATGAAATTTTAGAGGTTCACATGAAGATTTGATTAAGTTATAAGTGTCTATGGTATGACAGTTGTTTTCTTGCTTTAGTTGTGTTCTTGAAAGAAGATGATATGATTCTAGTAATTTGAGTTGTTTGAGATGCTTCTATGGTAATTCATGATGCTTTTGGATGTTTCTAGATCATTATCTATCTATGTTGTTGGTTCACATTGATTTTTGTGCTCACGATTGGTGATTTTCTTCTGAGTTCATATTTTTCGTGATCACAACTGATAGGTTGATTGTAGTGTGTTGTGTATCTTTGATGAATAATTGTTTAAGGTGTTTCATGTTTGAGACATGTTGTTTTGGGTCCTTACTATGTTTTGGCTAACACTATTTGGTTTGCATTGATAAATTGTTTTAGGCTGATAGTTTGTACACATTTCATATTTTGTCAGGCCAACATGTAGTTGATATTATCCTTAGTTGTAAATATATATGATCGATTATTTATACCATTTGAGAGAAATGGTGAGTGATATATGTGTGTGTTGTGTGCAAATAATGTTCTAATCTTTTGAAGGAAAAAGTGAAGTGTGAAGAAGAGTGAGAAGAATAAATTTTTTATGTGCTTAACAAGAACTATAATCAGGCATTATAAAATGCAATTTTCTTAGTTCAAAATATTTGGATGAAATTCAAATGTGACTGTAAGACAGTGAGTCTTCCCTTGGGTAGTAAGCCTGTTTTGTATTTAAGTAGTCAGCTCTAGGAAGTGTGCCTAAATGCATGTGCATTCCCCATTTATAATAATTTTAATAGAGTATAAACTTGTGGACTAACCTCCACCATACTTTTTCCCCTAACAAGGTTTTCATGCAAAAATATTTGTGTTATGTGTGTTTTCGATGTGGTGATGTTTTATGATTTCATGTTTATTTATCAGATCTGAGAATAAGTTTAATAAGTATAATTTTTGTGACAACTAATTCACCTTCCCCTCTTTGTTGTCTACCCTTGTATTTCCAACAATTCGTATCAGAGTAGGTTCCTCTAGAGAATCTTGACCACTTGAGGTAATCCGGGATGGCAACATATAAGAAGGATAGTCTAAGATTTGATGGAACAAATTATTCTCTGTGGAAGACTCGAATGGAGTGTCATATGATATGCATTGGTGAACCTTACTAGACAATTACAAAGAATAGATATATCATCCCACAAAATTGTCCTTCTACTACAGGTGAGATTAAGGAAGTTGAGTATAATATCAGGGCTAAGGAAGCATTATTGAGTGCTTTGACTAACTATGAGATTACAAATGTAATGGAGCTAAAGACTGCTTATGAGATTTGGAAAAATTTGGAAACTTTGTATGAAGGTGATACCCATGTGAAGATTTCTAAGGTACAAAGCCTAAAAGGGAAATATGAAACATTGAGAATGGGTGAAGCTGAGAACATCACTTCTTTTATGTAGAGAGTGAATGAACTTGTATGTAGTATAAATGTTTTTGGTGGAACATTGGAAGAATGAGATATTGTTGCTAAAGTGCTCAGATTCTTTCGTGCTACATACAAACACAAAGTTTCTCCTATTGAGGAGATCCGAACTATGAAAAATGTAACTAGAGACATGTTGATTGGTAAGCTTTCTGCTTTTGAGTTAAGTGAGTTTGGTGAATATCTTCCTAAGATAGAATATACATTCAAAGCTATTGTATCTAGAAGATATAAGCAGCGGTATGATCTAGGAGAAAGTTCTTCTAAAAAAATGTCCAAGTATGAGAAGGAAATGAGAGAGATTGAAGAATAAGAGAGAAAACTAGATGAGCTTGAAGCACTTATTGTCAAGAGGGTAGCTAAACGAGAAGCTAAATATAAAGGGAAATTTCCTCTTAAATGTTTTTCTGCAGTAAGATAGGTCATTTTGGGTCAATTTTTCCTAAAAGAGTTCCTAAGCCAAGATCTAACAATCCTAGATTCCAAATAAAGTGTTCTTATGCTACTGACGAAGCTATGACAAATGATGAATCTAATAAATGGATGTAAGTGAGGATGAATGGGTATTAATTGATATCAAAGAAAATAATATAGCACCTACTAAATCTACCAATTGCATGAATGTGGAGAAAGCTCTAGCTACCAGAGTTGAAGAAAAAGATGAATGGGTGATTGATAGTGGATTCTCTCATCACATCATAGGTGATAAAAGTATATTTGTGAGCTTGGAAAAGTATGATGGTGGTGTTGTAAGACTTGGTGATGACAAAACTTGTGTGATCCATGGAAGATAATCCATTTCTTTTGACGGTAAGCATAATACTAATGATGTTCTATATGTGGAAGGTTTGAAGCATAATCTCTTAAGTGTTGGACAGATGGTTGAAAAGGGATATAATATTCAATTCAAGGATGGAAAGTGTAGAATATTGGGGAGTTCTAGAAATGTGATTGTATCTCGTACAAAAAAAGAAGGTAATATCTTTCACCTAGGTACTACTAGTAAAAGTTTTTTGATTGCTCAAGTTGATGAAAGTTGGTTGTGGCATAGGAGATTGTGTCATGTAAACTTTGACAATATTATCGAGATAGTTCTACTCAGACAGTGAGAGATCTTCCTATGTTGATAAAACCTACTAATACTATTTGCAAGGAATGTCAGTTAGGGAAGAAAACTATAATTTCATTATGAATCAAATGACATTTTTCAAATGAAGTATTGGAGCTTGTAGTTTAGTTTTGCCAATACTTTATTTTTCTTTGGTTTCTTTGTCAGAATTAGAACCAGAGCTGAATCAGGTTCTGAATATGTGGTCCTTCTAGAATCAAAATTTTACAAGGAGACATTTATTTCATGTAACTTATTGATGATTATTATAGATTGATGTGGGTTAATTTCCTAAGGTAAAAATCTGAAACTCTAGAGAAATTCAATATTTTTAAGGCTATGTTTGAGGCACAGATAGGTTTGAAGATTAAATTTCTTAGATCAGATAGATATGGGGAATTCACTTTTGGTGAGTTTAATTATTTTATGTGAGGAGCATGGGATAAAGAGACAAGTATCTGCCTTGTGGACCCCTCAACAAAATGGAGTTGTCGAAAGGAAGAATAGGACAATTCAAGAAGATGTTGAGACTATGATGTTGGAAGGAAATGTTCCTCATATCTACTGGAGAAAAGTTGTGAGGCCTACTATTACATAATTAAAAATATTTGGGATTAAATTCTATATCAAAAGAGATGAAGATATAGGAAATTTTGATTCTAGAAGTGAAGAAGGAATATTTCTTGGTTATTCTACTAAAAGTAAAGCCTCCTAGTGCTACAATAAGAGATTGAGGAAAGTAATCAAAAGTGCTAATGTAAAGGTTGATGAAGACATGGTTAGACCATCCAAAACATGTGAATATGATTAAAAAACTTATAATGATAGTTCAGATAAAGGAAAGAAAGTTCAGACTCCAAATCAAGTTTAAATCATTCTAGTGAATCAAGAAAATCAAGAGGAAGAAACTAGTGAAAGTGCATAAGTAAGATCACAAAAGCCTAAGACTTCAAGGTATGTAAGACTAAATCATTCAAAAGATAAGATTGTAGGTGATAAGAACAAAGGTGTTCATACAAGGAGAAGAATTGCAAAAGAATATTGTTTGATCTCAAAGACTGGAACTAATAATTTTAAGGAAGCATGCAAAGATGAACATTGGGTGGAAGCAATGAAAGAAGAAATACTACAAATTGAGAAGAATGATATGTGGATTCTTGTTCCTAGAACTAAGGACAAAAATGTAATTGGAACTAAAGGGGTCTTTCAAAATTAACTGAATGAGCAACGTGAAATTTTTAGAAACAAAGAAAGACTAGTGTGTAAAGGATATTCTCAGATGGAAGGAATTGACTTTGAAGAAACTGTTGCTCCTATTACTAGGATTGAAGCTATGAAACTATTTATTTCTTATGCTACTTACAAAAACTTCAAGGTTTATCAGATGGATTTCAAGTCAACATTACTAAATGGTGAATTGGATGAAGAAGTGAATACTGAGCAACCTCATGGATTTCAATTGACTGATCAAGGAGATATGGTTTTCCAATTGGAGAAATAATTGTATGGACTTAAGCGATCCCCAAGAGAATGGTATGCTAGATTGGACAAGTACTTGTTGGAGCTTGGATTTAATAAAGGTATTTTTTATAGTAATTTGTATTTCAAGATTGATCATAGTAAATATTTGATTGTTGAAGTCTTTGTTGATGATATCATTTTTGGAGGAGATAATAGTTTGTGCATAAATTTTTCTAATGAGATGAAGATTGAATTTGAGATGTCTATGATTGGAGAAATGAAATTATTTTTGGCATTACAAATTACTTAGCTAGATAAAGGGATCTTTATATCTCAATCCATTTATGTGAAATAATTTCTAAAGAAGTTTTGTATGGAAGATTCAAAGAAAGTTGGTACACCTATGGTGACCAAATGTAAGTTGAATCAAGATGATGATTATTATAAAACAAATTAGACTAGATACATATCCATGGTTGGTGGATTTATCTATTTGACTCAAACTAGACCTGATATCATGAATGTTGTATGCATTGTTGCAAGATTTCAAGATGATCCTAAGGAATCTCATGTGACAACTATGAAGAGAATTTTCAAGTACTTGAAGGGGACAATTGATTGTGGCATGTGGTATCCTAAAGAGGATGACCTTACTTTGAGTGCTTTTACTAATGTTCATTGGGCAGGAGATGTGGATGACAGAAAGAGTACTAGTGGTGGCGCATTTTTCATGGGAAAGAAGTAGATTTCATTGTTAAGTAAGAAGCATAATGCCATTTATTTATCTGCTATAGAGGTATAATACTTTGTTGTTTCTAACAATTGTACTCATGTATTGTGGATGAAAAAGATGTTGAAAGATATCAGAATTGTGTATGATGAAATTATTGCTATATTATGCGATAATTCAAGTGCAATTAACATTTCTAAGAATCTAGTGTTGCATTCAAAAACCAAGCATATATCTATCAAGTTTAACTTTTTGAGAGAAAAGGTGAGTGAAAAGGAAGCCAGATTGGAGTATGTTCCCACTAAGGAACAAATTGTAGATATATTTACCAAGCCCTTGCCTAAGGATAATTTTGGGTATCTCAAAGGGAAGCTAGGGTTGATTACCCCTCCTAATCAGAATTAAGATGGATTGACTTGCATCAATCCATGTATTTCATAGTCATATCTTGTGATATGGATTGATGTTGTGGTGGCTGCTACTCAGGGGGAGTAGTTAGATGTTCAGAAATGTGGTCCAAAGGTTGTGTGGAGAAATATATTGTGTACATTTTTCATTGATGTCAAAGAGGGAGAAGGTTCTTGTGAAAAAATGTGAAAGAGCTAAGGAGAAAATAGTCAAAATCTAAGGGGGAGAAACTGCTAAGAGAAATCATTGTTGATGATGTTTTTCACATCATGTTTTTCCATCAATGTGAAAGGGGGAGATTGTTGGATATTTTTTAGGTGTGGTTGTCATTTATGTCAACACTATTGGCATTAATTTATTTAAGGTTGTATATGTCGAGGATATTGAGAAAATTGTAGTAAAATAAGTTGTAGGTTGTTGGTGATGTAGTGAAGTTTAGTATGATGGCTAGCTTAGTATATTGATGATAAGAAGTTGTGGATTAAAGGGTTTTTCTGACAAGTATATCTAGTTTCTCCACATGAAGTTTCAAATGTTCACACGAATATTTGATTAATTTATGAGTATTTGTGTTCTGATAGTTGTTATGTTGCTTTAGTTGGTGTTCCTGAAAGAAGATGATATGATTCTAGTAATTTGATTTGTTGTGGATGCTTCTGTGGTGATTCATAATACTTGTGGATGTTTCTAGATGCTTTATTTTTGTTCTTGGTTCACATTGATTTTTGTTCTTGCGATTCATGATTTTCTTCTATGAGTTCATTTTTTCCATGATCACAGCCAACATGGTAATTGTTGCATGTTGTGGATATTTGAGGCATAATTGTTTAAGGTGTTTCATGTTTAAGACATGTTTTCTTGGGTCCTTACTATGTTTTGGCTAACATTTTTTGGTTCAAAATGATAGATTATTTTGGGCTAATAGTTTGTACACATTTCATTATTTTTGGGCTGACATATAGTTAATGTTATCCTTAGTTGCATATATATATGATTGATTATTTATACCATTTGAGAGAAATGGTGAGCGAGATGTGTGTTCTCTACATACGAATAATGTTCTAATCTTTTGAAGGTAGAAGTAAAGTTTGAAGAAGAGTGAGAAAAAGAAAGATGATATTTTCTTAGTTCAAAATATTTGGATGAAATATGAATGTGAATGTAAGATAGCAATTCTTCCCTTGGGCAGTAAGCCTTTTGTATTTGAGCAATGACCTCTAGGTAGTGTGCCTGAATGCATGTGCATTCCCCATTTATAATACTTTTAGCTGAGTATAAACTTGTGGACTAACCTCCACCTTGGTTTTCCCCTCATAGGGTTTCCACACAAAAATCTTGGTGTAAAGTGTGTTTTTGATGTTGTGATAGTTTATTCTTTCATGTTTATTTATCAAATTTGAGAATAAGTTTAATAATTATAATTTTTTTGACAACTGATTCACCCCCCCTTTTTAGTTGTCTTCCCTTGTGTTGTGAACACCCCAAAATTTCCTAGGGGGAAATTTGCAACAAAAGATATTAGAGCAAGGAAAAAAAGGCACACTTCTAAATGAGAAAGGATATGAGTCCCCTGAAATGGAGAATGCCCATTTTAGAGCACAAATGCAAGGGATGTCTTTAGAGAAAGAGTTGGATATTGCACCAACACTCCACAAGTGCAGTCAAACTACAACACCATATCTAAGAGAAGGCTCATGGGAGAGTATGTACCATAAGCTCCACCTCATCCTTAGCCATTCCAACCATCATCATAGGAAAAAAAGTTCCCACAGCTGCTTGTCTGACCGATTCAACAATAGTAGATTCCACCATTACCTGACAAACTATCAGATAAGATCCCAAACCCATTCATGAAAAATTGTTTCCTCTAAAGCCGAGGGAGATTATTCCATTTAGGCCAAAGGTTTTTCCAGTCAGAGCACTCAACTTTTGAGCTTCTCTTTAGCTATTTTTCCTTGATGACAATATTGTGTTTCAAATTGGCATCTTTGTGGTTCTTTATTTAATTGCATTATTTCTATTATGTCTTGGCATACTTCTTTGACATTATGATATTTTTTATGGCACTAATTTGTTGACTCCATGTGCAAATCATAAGGAATCTTGTCTACAGGATAATTTTTCCGTGTTCAAGTGGTATAATTTTGGTTTGTCATTTTGTGCTACAGTGACCTACTAGTTTATATGTTATTGGCTTGTTCAAATTTATAACATCATGGCATTGATAAAAAAAATTGAACAACATTAGATTTGTGCTTATCTATTTAGACTCTTTCAAGTAATGCTTTGAGTTATCTTGGTTCTTGGAATTATCAAATGCAGTTGGCTTTTAGTTTTAAGAAAACCCTATCACGTTTCCTTAAACAATTGATAATGGCTTGGGCATATGGTATGTTGAATTGGGCATGGTTATTTGGAACATTGAATTTGGCATGGAATTATCCTTTATTACATTTCATAGGGCATTAGTTATATCAGGCATTAAGTCAAGGCAATCTGATTTGAATAAATGTCTTACAAGGTATCAGGTCTAATGATTGATAATTCATCAGGCCTCAAGGTCGACAATAGGTATGAGGTTTTGTTTATTTAAAAAGACACTATGAAAGTGGCATGGCTTTGATTTCTTGTTAACAAGGATGGCTAAGGTAATCGACATTTGTTTTTAAAGTGGTCATGACAAATTATTTATGGCATAATTGTGTCGGCATTTCACTTGCTTAAGCACTGAACATTGATAATGATGATCAAAATTTTGTATGAACTCGGTGGTAATGAGTTTGTCAGCATGCATTACATTGGTTTGGCTGCATATTTTAGAATGCATTATGTGGTTTCCACTTATGACTTTAGTCCTTTTGGACTTCAAAATTTATCAACACTAGGAAAGTCATTGATTGTTTTGCTTTGGAAAGTTTAGGGCAATCATATTGTTTCACATGTTCGAAGGTTTTGAACCCTATCTTGGCCGCCATCATAGAGATCTTCTCACAATCGTTTCACAGTGTTTGTTGGGTTTTTGCAACTCTTTGGAAATGAATGGGGGTCTACAATATTCATGCCTTGGTTGATGGTTGTGTCAGCTTCTTGTCACTGGATGAAGGCTCAAAATTGGAAGGTCTTGGCCATTTTTCTCTCTATCGGTCTAGTAAATATCTTCATGATAGTCTCTCCATTGTTCTCCTTAGTTATTCACCTTATAACCTGTCTTTTGAAGAACTGTTACTTCTATTGGCTCATATAATAGAAGACAAGTGTTTAGTTCTATCTAGAAAATGATAAAATGGGTTTATTTTGTTCGTGGTCAGAAATAATGCATGATGGTTAGTGTAATCTTAAATGCATACACATATTTTATCATGTCTTTTTTGCTCTTGCTTTAAAGGATGGTGTTTTTGATTTGTGGGTAATCATGATTTCTGCAAATTAATTTAGTCTTTCACTTGATTCAGTGATATGTTGTTTTTGAGTGCTCAAAAATGTTATTTTGGTTACACTGTTGCTATAGTAGTTTTCAGGGGTATTGTACATGGAATATTTTTTTGTTTTAATTTTGTTTCAATTAGCATTTCTTGTGTAGGATCCTTGTGTGGATAGGGTTCATTCTTCTTTCTAAAATTGCATATTCCTTGACCATGTTTGTCAGAAGAAAACCTCGATGTTGAATATTTTCTCAAACTCACAGCAATACCTGGCAACATTGTTCGACAAAAGTTGGGTACTTTGAATTTTACCTCTATTGTTTTGAAAAATGAGAAAGAAGTTACTGTGTTGTAATTTATTTAGATGTAATGATGAAATATGTGTAACAAGAAAAAAAAAAGGGATTAGGGTTTTTAAGATTACTTGTAAAATAGAGAGAAAGAGTTAACTATTTTTGGAGTTTTTAAGAGCATAAAAAATGACAGTGAAGAACAATGGAAAAACACAACTACTGTATTGAAGAAATGTTGAGTTTTGAGATTGAAAATAAGAAATATGAATAAATTATCAAGTTGTCTTAAGGCTTGACAATGGCTAGAATTTTGAAGGGTCATTCTTGAACCTTGAGGATTGTAGGAATTTTCCATCAAGAGGCACTTGAGAGAAATGAGGGAAATAGAGAGATCCTTTGTATCATTATATGTCTTATTGAAAATAGAAAAGGGTTTGGTGCTCCTTGAAATTAATGTTTCTAAAAGAGGGGTTGGTGCTTAGAAATCAGCCTATGAGGCAATTGTTAAAAGAGGTTATTAAAATAAAAGCCTAGAAAGGAAGCAGTTAAGGAGTGGTTTTTCTACCCCAGGAGGGTTTTGCACTCAACATATCTTGTGTCATTTTGATTATGTATGGTTCATCTAATTCCTTGTGTGAATTCTTTAATATGTTATATTTCACTATCATACTTATAATTTCAATTAAATGTGATTGCATTCAAATACATGAATGAGTTTATCATTGATAAATGAGAACATAAATCAATTTTATTTCAGTTTGTTTATAATTTGTCAAAATAGTTAATGACACTGATTCACCCCCCCCCCTCTCAGTGTCCTGTTCACTCCAAAAATTGGTAGCAAATCCTAGGGTCCTCTGATAGGTATTTCCAACCTAGGATTGATTATGGCCTTGGAGTCTGTTCAAAATGTCTCAATCTCATGATGGCACGTCTATAACTAGAGCTCCATTATTTGATGGAACTGATTATATATTTTGGAAAATCAGAATGGTGACTTATTTAACTTGTATTGATATTGATGTGTGGAGCATAGTGTTAATTGGGTACACTGTACCAACAACTAATTTTCCCACAACTTCTAGCAAAAATAAAATATATGAAACTAATGCAAGAGAAAAACATGCTCTCTTGTGTGCACTGACTAAAGATGTCTTTATCAAAGTCATGCACTACAACTCTACTAGGGATATCTAGGTTAAAATTGAAACTATCTATCAAGAAAATGAAAAAGTAAAACAGTCAAAGTTCCCCACTCTAGAACACCAGTTTGAAGAAATAAAAATGAGGGACGATGAAAAAGTAGTTGTTTACTTCTTGAGAGTTGATGAATTTTTCAAAGCTTTATGGGTATGGGAGAAGACGTTAAGGAATTATATTTTGTAACTAAGGTCATTAGAACCTTACCAGCTAAATTTGAAGCTAAGGTCTCTACTCTAGAAGAGAAGAAACACTTTGACTAGATTACCCTAGACAGCCTGCAAGGCACTTTGACTTCCTATGAAATGAGAATCAATAAAAACAGTTCCTCTGCAAAAGAAATTGCCTTTAATAATGAAAGGAAAGAAAAAGATGAGCCTAGTGAATCAGAATTTTTTGATTCCAAAGAATCCCACTTTGTTAGGAAGCTCAAAAAGGGGTCTAGAAATTATAAGGGAAAACTTCCCTTTAAATGCTTTAACTCTGGTAAAATAGGCCACTTTTCTGCAAAGTGCCCCTATGGTGATCCAAATAGTGACAATGAGAAATCTGAAAAATTCCCTAAGAAAAAGGCCTATAGACCTAAACAAAAATTCAACTTCAAAAAGAAGAAGAGTCTATTCAGCAAAAAAGAAACAAACACTGAATCTGAATATTCTTTAGATGAAGAAGATGAAAACCTATTCATGGCTGAAATTTTTCAGCATGAAAATACTAACAACAATGATGCTGAAGATGGTGAAGTGGATCTTGAAGGTGAACTGAAATGTGCATTAAAAGAGCTTAGAACACTTTTAAAAAAAAACATGCTTAAGAACAAAATTCTGCTCAAGATCTTGCACAAGAGAAACTCACAAATCAAGAGATAGTCTCCTTGAAGACTCAACTTGAAGAAGCCAAGAGAGTTTAGGATTGTCTTCATATTGGGTTAAATCATAAAGATCAATAAATTTGAAAACTTGAACATGAAATTGTTGATCTTAGGAAGACCATTGAGATGTATGAGAGTACTCTAAAACTAAATGACATTCTCAGTAAGAAAAAATTGAACAGGGACAAAACAGGCATTGGATTCATGAGAGGGGAATGTTCAAATGATAATGCAAAGGATAATATTGTTACTAGAAACAAATGTTCTGAATCTAATTATCTTGATTTTGATAAGGATCATGTTCATCCTTTTAGGAATAACAAAATATCATATAATTCTTACCATTTCTTCTATGGGTATTGTTATTTCTGCAATAGATTTGGCCACAAAGTGAGGTCTTGCAGGTTTATGAATCATAAAACATCTAGATTTGGTCTTAGGAAAAATCTTGGTTTTGCTAAACAAGTTAGATGCTTCAAATGCTATTCCATGGGTCATTCTACTAAGCAATGCAAAGCTGATCTGCAGAATAAAGAACAAAAAACTAAAAAGGTCTAGAAACCTAAGACTGTCAACAACATCAAACAAACTATGTTAGTTCAAACTTCCTTCCAATCCAAGAAAAATGACTTATGGGTCCTAGAAAATGGTTGTTCAAACCACATGACTGGTGACAAAGAAAAATTCACTAATATTGAAGATTATGTAGGTGGATATGTGAATTTTGGAGATAATTCAGGTATACAAATCAAAGGTAGAGGGTCACTTATTCTGAATGAAGACACTCCTATCTACAAAGTGTATTATGTAGAAGGTTTATAACACAATCTTCTAAGTGTCAGTCAAATTTGTGAAAATGGCTATCAGTTTTTGTTCACTTCACAAAAATGTGAGATTAAAAATAAGCTTGGAAAAGCTATTGCTACTGGAAGAAGGACTAAGGGAAATTTCTACAATCTTCTTGACACATCTCGAAATGAAAATAATAAAGGTATGTGCTTAATGAGTCATGTTGAATAAATTTGGTTGTGGCACAAGAGAATAGGTCACATTAATTTTGATAATATGGTTAGGATCAACAAGAAGTAGAATCTAAGAGGTTTGTCCATCTTTATAAAACCTGAAAATGTAGTTTGTAAAGAATGTCTCAAATGAAAGCAAACAAAGGTAAGCTTTAAATCTAAACAACATTATTCTACTAGGCCTCTACAACTTGTTCATACTAACTTATGTGTTCCTACAAGGACTAGATGCATCAATGGTGAGAAATATTTCATGATATTTGTTGATGACTACTCTCGTATGGTATGGGTTACTTTTCTCAAGCATAAATCTAAAGATTTTGAACATTTTAAAGTCTTTAGAAAAATAGTTGAAAGAGATTCAGATTTAAAATTGAAATGTCTAGGATCTGACAAAGGTGGTGAATTCATCTCACAAGAATTCATTGACTACTATGAAATACAGGCCATATAAAGATAATATGTTGCTGCCAGAACACCTCAACAAAATGCGGTGGTTGAGAGAAAGAACAAAACTGTAAAAGAGATGGAAATGACTATGCCAAATGAAGAAAAAATGGCAAACATGTATTGGAAATAAGTTGTTAATATAGTTGTCTATATCCTGAATAGAGTACAATTAGAGTGAAATCCAATTTGACTCCATATGAACTATGGTATGGTAAATATTCCTCAATTAAATACTTCAGAATATTTGGCTGTAAATGTTTTATCAAGAGAGATGAAGATAACTTAGGCAGATTTCAATCCAAGTCTGATGAAGGTATCTTTTGAGGATACTCTACTCATAGCAAAGCCTATAAATTCTTTAATAATAGGCTAAATAATATTATTGAATCTGTCAATGTCAAATTTGATGAAAATATGCTTTTAGATGTTGAACCTATGTAGGACAATGAGGAAGAAGAATTTGAACTTGAAATAAATTTAGAAGGCTTTGAAACAACAAAGCTTGAAGTAGAATGAACAAGTCCTAAACTAGCTGAAACAAATTCTAAAAGTGCCGAATTAAGTCTCAAAAAATGTGTAACAAAAATTCCCACAAAACATCTTGCTAGAAACTATCCTAAAGGTTTGATTACTGGAGATAAATCTGCAGAAGTTCAAACAAGGAGAAGAACTACTAACTCTGATGAAAAATATCACATAGCTGAGCTTACTGACTTCTGTTTAATTACATAGTTTGAGCCAAAAAAAATTGATGAAGCTCTAGCTAATGAATGTTGGCTTAATGCAATGCAGGAAGAAATTGATCAAATTGAGAAAAATCAGACTTGCAAGTTAGTCCCAAGACCAGATGACAAAAATGTCATAGGAGGAAAATGGATATTCATAAAAAAACATTATTAAAATGGCCATGTTGTTCGTAACAAGTATATATATGTCTATAAAGGATGTGATCAACAATAAGTTATTGAATTTGGTGAAACCTTTGCACCTATAGCTAGACTTGAATCTATTGGAATATTCTTGGTTTATTCTATTTTCAAAAACTTTATTGAAAACCAAATGTATGTGAAAACTCCCTTTCTGAATGGTTATTTGGATGAAGAAGTCTATATAGAACAACCTGAAGGTTTTACTTGCAAAACCAAGCCTAATCATGTCTACAAGCTGAAAAAGGCCCTATATGGCCTAAAACAAGCTCCTATAGCTTGGTACTCTAGACTGGATAATCATTTGATATCAAAAGGTTTTATTAGAGGAGGTGTACACAACAATCTTTATGTTAAGATTGAAGGTTTGCATATTCTAGTTGTTGAAATCTATGTTGATGATACTATCTTTGGCTGCAACAATATTGATTTGAGTACAAAATTCTCTCAGATTATGGAATCTGAGTTTGAAATGTCAATGTTGGGATAACTATCCTTCTTCTTAGGTCTTCAAATCTCTCAACTTGAAATTGGTATTTTTTTCTCTCAAACAAAATATGCAAGAGAGATGCTAAAGAAATTTCAAATGGATGAATTTCATCTAGTTAGCACTCCAATGGTTACCGGTTGCAAACTTGGAAAGGTTGATGATTCTCTTGTTATAAATCCAACTGACTATAGGTCAATGATAGGTAGCCTATTATATCTAATAGCCTCAAGACCTGATATAATGTAGGTTGTTTTCATGGTTGCAAGATTTCAGTCATCTCCTAAGGAATATCATATTAATGTTGTTAGAAGGATTCTTACATATGTCTGGGGCACTCTTGATTATGGACTCTGGTATTCCAGAAGCAATGATTTCTCATTAATTGCATATACTGATTCTGACTAAGTTGGTTTTCTGGATGATAGGAAAAGCACCAATGGTGTTGCTTTCTTTCTTGGTGATTGATTAGTGGCATGGCACAACAAAAACCAAGAATCAGTTTCACTCTCCACTAGTGAAGTAGAATATATAGCTACCACCTCTTGTTGTACTCAAGTAATCTGGATGCCACAAACTCTATCTTACATGGGTATTGAAATTCCTAAACCTGTTTCTATTCTATGTGATAATACTTGTGCGATTAATATCTCCAAAAACCATGTTATGCACTCTTCCACTAAACACATTGCTATTAAATTTCACTTTCTTTGTGAAAAGGTGTTGTCTAATGAGGTCTGTATGCAATATGTTCCTACACAAGCATAGGTTGCTAACATCTTTACTAAGCCTTTGGCTAAAGAAGTATTTGAAATACTTTGATCTAGATTGGGAGTTGTCTCTCAATCTTTGATGTCTTAATACTCTATCTTGGTGATAGGGGGAGTTGGTCAGCTCTCTTTGCAGCTCATACTTTTCTACTCCATTGCTATATCTATAGCTTCATGGCATTTTACTGTTGTCTTCCCTTTATCCTTGTGAAACAAAGGGGGATAATTATGAGCTCTTGGTTTTAGTTCAGTATTTCAGTTTGGTGGCTTAGTTTTTTCCATCAAGGACAAAGGGGGAGTTTGTTGAGCTTCTCTTTTTCTATTTTTCCTTGATGAAAATATTGTGTTTCAGATTGGCACCTTTGTGGTTGTTTATTTAGTTGCATTGTTTCTATTCTGTATTGGCATACTTCTTCGACATTATGATGTTATTTTTGATGGCACTAATCTCTTGACTCCATGTGCAGATCATAAGGAATCTTGTCTATAGGATAATGTTTCCATGTTTAGGTGGTATAATTTTGGTTTTTCATTTTGTGCTATAGTGACCTACAGGTTTATATGTTATTTCTTGTTTAAATTTCTAGCATCATGCCATTGATAATTTTTGTCTAAGCAACATCATAGTTGTGCTTCTCTATTCAGACTCTTTTAGGTAATGCTTTAACTTATCTTGGTTCTTGGAACTATCAAATGTAGTTGGTTTTTAGTTTTAAGAAAGACCTATCAGGTTTCCTTCTTAAACAATTTATAATGGCTTGGGCATATGGTATATTGAATTGGGCATGGTTATTTGGCACATTGAATTTGGCATGGAATTAGCCTTTATTACATTTCATAAGGAATTGGTTCTATCGGGCATTATGTCAAGGCAATCAGCTTTGAATAAAGTTCTTATAAGGTATCGGGTCTAATATTTGATAATTCATTAGGCCTTAAGGCTGACAATAGGTATGAGGTTTTGTTTACTTAAAAAGCCACTATGAAAGTGACATGGTTTTGATTTCTTGTTAACAAGGATGGATAAGGTAATCAGCATTTGTTTTTAAAGTGGTCATGACAAATTATTTATGGAATAATTGTGTCATAATTTCACTTGCTTAAGAATTGAACATTGATAATGATGATCGACGGTTTGTATGCACTCGATGGTAATGAGTTTGTTGGCATGAATTGCATTAGTTTTCCTATGGATTTTAGAATGCATTATGTGGTTTCCACTTATGAATTCACTCCTTTTGGACTTCAAACTTTATGAACACTAGGAAAGTCATCAGCTATTTTTATTTGGAAATTTTAGGGCAATCATATTGTTTCACATGTTCAAAGGTTTTGAACCCTATCTTGGCCACCACCATAGAGATCTTCTCACAGTTTTTTCACAATTTTTTTTGGGGTTCTACAACTCTTTGACAATGAATGCGAGTCTATAATATTCATTCCTTGGTCAATGGTTGTGTCAGTTGCTTGTCACTAGATGAAGGCTCGAAATTGGAAGGAGTCTTCATCATTTTTCTCTTTGTCGGTCTGGTAAATATATTCATGATAGTCTCTCCATAGTTCTCCTCAGGTATTCACCTTATCAACTATCTTTTCGAAGAACTGTTACTTCTATTGGCTCATGTAATAGAAGACAAGTGTTTACTTCTATTTGGAAAATGATAAAATGGGTTTCTTTTGTTCATGGTCAGAAATAATGCATGGCGGGTACTATAATCTGAAATGCATACACATATTTTATCATGTATTTTTTGCTCCTTCTTTAAGGGATGGTGTTTTTGATTTGTGGATAATCATGCTTTCTACAAATCATTTTAGTCTTTCAATTGATTCGGTGATATGTTATTTTTTAGTGCTCAGAAATGTTGTTTCGGTTACACTGTTGCTATAGCAATTTCCAGGGGTATTGTACATGGAATATGTTTTTTGTTTTAATGCATTTTCGGTTAGCATTGCCTATGTAGGATCCTTATGTGGATAGGGTTTAGTGTTCATTCTTAAATTTCATATTCCTTGACCATGTTTGTAATAATAAAACCTCCATATTGAACATTTTCTCTAACTCACAACAATACCTGGCAACATTGTTCAACAGAAGTTGGATACTTTGAATTTTACCTCTATTGTTTTAAAAAATGAAAAAGAAGGTAATATGTTGTCATTTCTTGAGATGTGTTGATGAAATATGTGTAAGAAGAAAAAAAAATAGATTAGGGTTTTTAATATTACTTGTACAATAGAGAGAAAGAGTTAACTATTTTTGGATTTTTTAAGAACATAAAAAATGACAGGGAAGAACAGTGAAAAAACACAGCTACTGTATTGAAGAAATGTTGAGTTTTGAGATTGAAAATAAGAAAAATAAATAAAATATCAAGCTTCCTTGAGGCTTGAAAATGGTTAGAATTTTGAATGGTCATTCTTGAACCTTGAGGATTGTAGGCATTGTCAATCAAGAGGCACTTGAGAGAAATGAGAGAAACATAGAGATCATATGTATCAGTGTATGTATTACTGAAAACAAAAAAGGAGTTGCTGCTCCTTGAAATTGATGTTTCTTAAAGAGGGGTTGGTTCTCCTTGAGTTGGTGCTCAGAAATCAGCCTATGAGGAAATTGTTAAAAGAGGTTATTAAAATAAAAGCCTAGAAAGGCAGTAGTTAAGGAGTGGTCTCTCTACCTTAGGAGGGTTTTCCACTCAGCATATCTTGTCTCATTTTTCTTATCTATGGTTCATCTGATTCCTTTTGTGAATTCTTTAATATTCTATATTTCACTATCATACTTCTCATTTTAGTTAAATGTGATTGCATTCAAATACATGAATGAGTTTATCATTGATAAATGAAAACATAAATCAGTTTTATTTTAGTTTCTTTAAAATTTGTCAAAATAGTTAATGACACTGATTCACTCCCCCTCTCACTATCTTTTTCACTCCAACATCAACATGGTGGAATAGCTAAAGAAGGCATCTTCCAATGTGTCTCTATGGGATGTTTTATCTATCCCCGAGAAAAATACATTGCTTCGGGGGGAATTGAAAAATGAGGGACTTGGACCGTAGACATATGCAAGTCCTCCATGTGATCCAAGTAAAGATAAGGAACCTGCATTAGATCCCAAAGATCTAAAGGCTACAACTTATACAAATTACATGGGTGATGCAAAAGAGAAAGAGGTAAGCAAGCCAAAGCCCACGTCTTTCTTTTTTATATTAATTATGGGAGATAAATTTTGCATAATAATATGATTGATTTAGGAGCTAGTACAACGGTCATGCCAAAGAAAGTGGTTGAAACCTTAATCCTTAAGTATGAGCCCCTTAAGAAAGGAATCATGTAACTAGATGGAAAGAAGGTTATGACAGTTGGTCAAATAAAATATCTATCTTTGACCCTCTTTTCATGCCCAAGCCAGAGAGTCTCATAAGAACTAGTGGTGATAGACATTCCCTGAGTCTTCAAGATGTGTCTTTCTAGAGATTTCACCACAAAACTTGGTGGATACTTGACACTGGACTGATCTCATCTGAGATTAAGGATGAAGCATGAGGTGAAGATTAAAATCCTATCAAAATTTGTGCACCCCGAACATATAGCAGACAATGCAGTCCTTTATTTTCAAGCAAACGCATACTTCTTTCTCAATATAGGAGGGGTATTGCATAGAGATTCTAGAAGATGAAGAATACATGAGTGAGGGGACTCTGAAGAGGATGTTCTCCTCAACCAATTCATTGACTTCGACCCTTTCAGAAATTTCCATGCTATGGGGCTAGGCATGTACGTGATCCTCGATGATGACCTAGTCTATCTGAAATTGATGAAATATTGAGAAAAATATGATGATTTGATGGATAACTGCCTATAGAACTTGTACTTTGATGGTTCGAAATGCAAAAATGGTTCAAGATTAGGAGTCTAATTACTATCCTTCATAGGATCATATACCCTTAAGTCTTATCAACTCCTATTTTCATGCTCCAATAATGATGTAGAATATGAAGCCTCGATCCATGGCCCGATTCTTGTTGGGTGAATGGGTGTAAAAATATTGCAGGAATTCAAAGATTCTAAATTAATTTTGAGTTAGGTCCATGGACAAGGATTTGCTAAAAATATTTGAATGAATTCATATAGACATTGAATATGGGATTTGGTTGAAAGTTTTGAAGCTTTTAATGTGCAATTCATTCCCTGATTCTAAAAGAGTATAGTTGATCGGATGGCTTTAGTCGGATCACAGTTTGAACCTATTTTTGATCCATAGAAAAGTGTAGTACATATCATTGGTTGACCATCAATCCCCAAAAATGATTAGAACTGGGAAGTGTTCGAAGATGACAATCAAATTTCCACCTTCATCCAAAATTCGAAAGGAATTTCAACTATTCACAACCAAGAGTTTAACCTTCCAAAGAGTAGGTCATCCAGCTAAAAGGAAATAATCTCCCTCAAGGTTTAATCTCCCTTGAAAATCTCTTTGACTGCAAAGTTGTTAGGAATGGTAAGCAAAGGTTTACGACAGATTAAAAAGGATTATGAGGAGTTGGATGTCATAAATGAAAGAAAGCTAAAATTTGAAAGAAATGTTTCATTGGAGGATAAAGAAAGGTTAAGGGATATATATTCTATAAATGATGGAGTTATAGCTTGGACCTATGATGATCTTAGAGGATATGATCCGGACATAACTCAGCATACCATTGACTTAGCAGAAGGGTCAAAACTCATCTGATAGAATAAATGGCCTATAAATTCGAAGGTCGAGGCATTGATGGTACAGCAGCTCATGAAATTGATTCAGTCCCAAATCATTTACCCAATTAAGAACTCAACCTAGGTGTCTAATCCGATATCAGTTTGGAAGAAAAATGGTGACATTAGAATCTATGTCAATTTTTGAGATCTTAACAAAGCCTTTTTGAAAGATAATTATCCTTTACCATCAATGGAGTAGATCCTACAGACTGTAGCTGGATCAGAGATGTTCTCATTGCTTGATGGATTCTTGGGATACAAAAAATTATATTTCAAGGAAGGAAACCAATATAAGATTATGTTTACCACCAAGTGGGGAACGTTCACACATGCAAAGATTCCCTTTGAAATCTCAAATGTTGGTGCCAATTTTTTGCGAGCCATGGGTTTGGCCTTTAAAGGATTGATCAGTTTGATCATTATGATCTACTAGGATGACTTGAAATTTTTTTTCAAAATCAAAGGCTGATCATTTTGATCATCTAGAACAAGTTTTACAGAGGTGTCAAAAGTTTGGGATTTATTTAAATCCCAAAAAATGTGTTTTTGGAGTACCTCAAGGTAAGCAACTTGGTCTTGTAGTATCCTAAGAGGGAATTGCAGTTGATCCTGGAAGAGTGAAATACATAATGGATTTACCGCTACCAGTGAATCAAAAAGGGCTACAATCTTTCTTTGGAAAGATTAACTTTGTCAGCTGGTTCATTTTAGACATTGCAGGCATCACGAGACCTATCACACTGATACTCAAGAAGAACTTGATGTTCAAATGGACCCTTGAAGGCAAGGAATTTTTTGAGTAGATTAAGATGGCTATCTTTGTTGCTCCAATGTTGGCTAACCTAGATTTCTCTAAAGATTTCCTACTTTATGTATACAACAGTCAACATAGCATAGCCTATGTGCCCACTGTAGATACCAAAAATTGGTTTAGGCCTGCGAGTACAAATTTGACATAATTTTCTATAGTCAAGGGTCATGATTAAATATTTTTTATTATTTAATTAACCTTTCTAACACATATTTACTCTATTAATTAAATACCCCTTTTTAATGAATTTATTAAGTCATTATTAATCTTTATTCAACTTGATTAATTAAATAAATCATATTTATTTAATTATGTCGCTAACTTATTAAATCCTCTATTAATTAAATAATTTATTATTTAATTACCCCTTTAGCATAATTTTCAACTATAATTAAATATCTTTATTTAATTATTCATTTAACCCTCTTTTCAACTATAATTAAATATTTATTATTTAATTATTCAATTCCACCCTTTTCGAAAGTCAAATTAAATAAACTATCTTTATTTATTTAATTAAATCTTCTATTTTTGAATGTTGAATTAAATTAACATTTAATTCATAATTAATTATTTATGTCACATTCTTCTGTCAATCGGTTATCTAATCGTCTACACACCTTCTAACTCAAGATCTATTTTTAGTTCTTCAATTATCTTTGATTTCAACTGCTAATCATCTCTGTAGGAAGACTCTCTGTCACAACTAGTCGATTAACTAGTTCTAACTCATATGCATGTATGCATTTATTAATTAAATATCTTTATTTAATTAATTAACTCAAGTTTACTTTTGAATGCATTATTCTTCAACTTCTGACTTTGTCTTTGACATTCAAAGTCTATTTCTTCTATTTTCAAAGATTCTTAACTAAAGATTAAGATCTTCTTCTATTTTTAGTCTTTCCTGACTCACGTTCTAACTCATGTTCTATCTGAGACAGAACTCACATCACATGGAATTCATCAATCTCATCCATTGATCTCTCTTTCAATCTGAGCCAATCATTCAAAAACCCAAAATCTATAAAATGGCCTGTCATTATCCTTATTCCTCCTCTCCTGAAATCATTATACATTTTTGACAAGAAATAATCTTCGATATTTTTCCTAGACATTCAACATAGCTATACTTGCATTCAAACACAAAAAACTGAGGGCAAGAATACTAAAAAGGCAAAATGGAGAAGAGAAATGGAGATAATTCGAAGGAATGAATGCATATTCGGTGAGATCAATTTAGTTTGTTTAGTTTTTATCATGTTTTCATATTTGTTTTTTATTGTTTGATTTTAGATTAATTTTGATTTAGATTAGGATTAACAATTTTTTGTTCTAGTTGTAGATCTTATAAACAGATTTATTCTAATGTTACATTTGGTGAATCCGATGTGAACATGCTTCAAAATCCGTGCATCTCTTTTTCGCTTTTTCATTTTTTTCATTTGCTGTTGTTTGGTTTTTGTAGATTTGCCATATGGCACAGCACATTTGTTAAGGGAAATGATGCATCTATAATAGCAAGCCACATCTATCAAAAACCGCATATGTGAAGTCATGAACCACATCTGCTTGTCAACAAATTTGTGAGCCACATCCGCCTATCAACAGTTGAACCAAATCTATGGCTCCAAAGGCCACATCTGGCTGATAACACTTTTTCACTTTTTTATCAATTTTTCGTGCATCCATATTTTCACTTTTCATTTTTATTAGCTTGTTTGGGTTTTCTCTAATATTTGTGTCAGTTGTGTTAAGGGGGAATAACATAGTGTTTGCAGGACGAAGCTTTGAAGACATTTAAAAACCTAAGACAATTTTCTATAGGACGAAAGTTGAAGACCATGAACTACTCATAAATTTACATGCAAGACCTACTGCCTATGTGTTTATTTATTTAGCAAGTTTTCTTTGGTAGATAGACAATTATCGTGGAGCTTAAAATGAATTTTCTGAATGATAGATAGAAAATTGTCATTTGGATTAAAAAGAACCACTGTCTTCTTTGTTTGGTGCTTTGCACATATCTGTAAACCCTTACGATTCAATACACCAAAGTATCCTCTCCCCTTGCACAGTCATGCGATCCTGGGTGTAAGAGAAATTGTTGCTAACTCTAGAACTTGGGCCTGTCTTGGTGGGAAAAAGTACTCACCCCAAGATGACTCAGACTGGTAGCATGCTAAAGCCAAGTGACTTCTAGGTGATATATAAAAGAGGATTCTTGGGGAAACCCCATGAATCACTCACACTATTCTGACGAGATGAATAGAAATGGACTCTCACCAATGTTGGATAGTGTCCCATGAAAGGAATGCCCTTATTAAACACCTTGTTCTAGAGTTACCAAAATCCTACCTATTTGTTGGCACAGCAGGGTCGGCCCTATGAAGCCATCTTACATATTTACGGTTTATGTGTGGAAATGAAATGTATGCCATGGTAGTTTCATGGATACAGTAGGTTGGCTGCCCCGTATAAGTGAGTGTCATGGAGGGGAGCCAGTGGGGTCAAGCTACAAGTCATTCACCATAAATATGCGTAGCTGGAGAAATCCAAGTAAGAATTTGAAAAATATTGTCCTAAAAGCCTAGGTTGTACATGTTTTCAAGTCTTAAATAGTCCTCCCATCACAAAGTTGAAAATACATTGATTGTTATGTTTGTTGTTTGTTGTATTCATCAAAATCTTGATCAAACAACCAAAGTCTGTCAATAACTTTTGGGAAAATTTCAACTATCAAAAGTAGAGTCGTAATTGTCAGTTCAATCGCCGCATGTGTCATAGAGAGTCGCATCCATTAGGGGAAATTCCACATCTAGCTGTCAAAACATCTACTTTTCACAATCTACATATCACGAGCCGCATCTATCAGTTTTTAAACCGCATGTGTCCCGGTAAACCGCATCTGTTAGTTGTTAAACCACATATATCTTAGTAAACCGCATTGGTCATAGGAAAAACCACAACTATTAGGAAGATTGCATACACTATCAAAAAATGCATCTGTGAAATCCTGAACCATAACTGTATTGTGAACCACATTTTCCTGTCAGTAGAAAACATCAAAAACCACGAGCTCAGTCTGAAACATCATTACCACTTTTTACTTTAGGTTTTTAGGGTCAACCTTCGATTAGAAACTAAAATTTTGCTCAAAACCTTGCATCATTAGGTGTCATATACATCTTAGTTACCATCATTAGGTGTCATATATGTCTTAGTTACCATCATTAGATGTCATATCCGTCTTACCTACAGTAAAGGTCTTAGTTACCATCCTTGTCATACCATCAAGTTCCTTGGTCAAAAACAAGTCTTTGCATGCATGTATTCCATTAGGTGGTAGGTTATATACTCATCTTAGACTCATTTATCATCATAATCTACTCGCATATTGCATATTGTCTATCTTGTCACATGTCATCTTAGTATACGTCTTTTTAGAACTATTTTAGCAATGTCATCTAATGTAAAAAAAAAATCCAAAAACATAGACATAGGTCATATAAGTTTTAGACATAGTCTACATTCCCCATTTTGAGCAACATCTTTCATGGTCAAAACAAGATCCCAAAAGAAACACAAAGCAATGATAGACCCCAATGAATTCATCAATCCATTTGAAAACCAACTGTCAAGAAGTAAACGACCACACCAGCCTTTGCTAGAAAAACATGTCACTAGAGACACGCATGGTCAGATTTACATAGAAGACATAGATGCAGCAGTTCAAGATCCTGAATTCACATCCTTTATGGATGAATGTTTGCTAAATGATCCTCAATGCTATCTAGCAAAATTTCTAGTAGACGGTGCTACACTACCCATAGGATTTGATATTCGTACCTTGCAAACACAGTCAACCCAACCATCCCAAACTACAATTTCAACTATCTCTATTCCCCAAATAACCACAACGATACCAATAGGTATACCAATTCAAACATCATCAATTGTAAACACAAATCCTTTTAACATAACACAAGGTTTATAATTCACTACGGGTGCAACTTCCTCCAACCCCTTTGGCACCAACACGACTGCTAAGATATCCAAGGTTGGCAGGTATATACCTATACCAAACCAAATCATTCAAACAGGAAGCATCCCTATAACAAATCAGACAATTCAGACAAGAAGCATTCCAATACCAACTCAAACCATTCAGACAAGAAATATCCCTATCCCGAATCAGAACATTTTCATAGGATATATTCCCTCACCCAATCATAACCCATCACAAAACATGTCATATCAGAACACCTACATTGATCCAAATAACATGAACACCATGTCTTTGACACAATTTGATGTCCTTCAAAACAAAATGCAAGCTCTTCAATAGCATATCAGCATGTCTATGTCCGGAAAATGAACTATCTCAGCACAAGACCTATGTCCATGTCCATTTGATAAAGCACTCTATATGACACCTTTCGCCCATGGATACAATATACCAATTTTTCCTAAGTATAATGGGAAAAAGAATCCTATAGAACACATTAGAGAGTTCTCAACAACATGCATGGACATATCGTATGACCCCACATACTTGATGAGACTATTTCCACAAACCCTTGTCAAGATAGGACTGGAATGGTTCTCTAAACTACCATATGGTATATGATCTTGGGGTGAATTAGCTAAGAATTTTATCGAACATTTCACCTTTAACATAGACAATGAGGTAACAATTGCAACCTTGTGCCACACAACACAAGAAGATGGCAAAAAATTCACCACTTTCTTCCAACAATGGTGAAGTCTAGCTAGTAGGTGTCCAATTAAAATACCAGAAAAATAAAAGGTCACAATATTCATAGAGAACATCAACCCCAAAGTGTGAAGTGAGCTAAGGGTACATTGTTGTACGTCATTCTCAGACTTAGTACAAAAAGGAATCATCCTTGAGAAAGGCCTTATAGACAAAGGAGAAATGAAAGTACCAAGCAGAAATCAGGTTTTCCAACATCAAAATGCCCCAAATGATATAAATAAATTATGGTCTAGGAACAAGAATGTTACAAATGATGGCATTGTTGATGCTAAACACATACATATAGGACTAGTTATCACCCTTAGGGGTTACAATCCCAATCAAGACACAATGAACAGTCTTGATCAACAAGCTAACTATGTCCAAAATTCACAACAGCAAAGACCACAACAAAGGAGATTTCCTACACATGAATTTACACCTTTGGGACAACCAATCGAGACTATCTTCAAAGAATTGATTAAGCATAATCTCATCAAACCTTTGGAACCAAGAGAATATGATCTTGGATAGTTCAAACCTTCATGGTAGGATGACAACTCTTTTTGTGACTATCATCGAACCAAAGGGCACAACCTCCAACAGTGTCGTCAACTCAAGAACATCATTCAAGACTTTGTTGAAAATGGAACCATAGAGGTTGGTGGGCAAAAAAACAGTAAGAACAGTGATCATAAGATATTCACGGACCCATTACATGACCACACAAAGGGAAAAGCCTCCAGTTCGGGACCCTCGAATAATCCATCGGCCAACTATAACAATACCAACTATGACTATGGTAAAGGAAAGACCATAAACCACCTCCGAGCTGCCAACGAGAATGTCAATACCTTCACCATTAAGAAGCATCCAGAATGTAATGTAAACACATGCAGAACTAAGATTACTATTCTTGGTCCTTCTTCAGAGCCATCTACCCAAACTCCCAAGTTCAAGTACAATCTTCTCGATCAATTAAGTAAAACCCCCACACAAATATCTATCTTGGAATTGTTGACCTTATCCCCTTAGCATCGATCCATTCTTAACAAAGCTCTACAGAACACAACTGTTCCTATAGACTTAGATGTCAATCGTTTCGAAGAAATGGTGGGATATTTGACCAACTCACACCATGCAACATTTTCTCAATAGGACTACTCAACTAAAAAGTCAGATCATAATGACCCCTTACATCTAGAAGTCTTAGTCCATCAAAACAAAGTCCGACAAGTCTTGGTAGACAGAGGAGCAGGTTTGAACCTATATACCCTTAAATTGGTTAAGGCATTAGGATTCTCAGAAGATTGTGTAGAAACTTCCAAAAGTCTAGTCATTAAGGCTTATGATGATGAAGAAAGGTCATCCAAAGGAGTTGTAATGCTCCCTATTAGAATTGGCCCAACAATCTTGAACACCAGCTTCCAAGTCTTGGATCTCACCCTTCCATACAACGTGTTGTTAGGTAGACCTTGGATACATGCAATGAGAGTCGTCCCTTCAACATACCATCAGTGTCTCAAGCTCCCCTATAATGGCACTGAGATCATTATTGATGGTGATCTAGATCCTTTCCAATATTGTACAAGCCTAAGGGACCTTCCACCATGACAAGTACCTATTAACCAAGAGGCCTCATCATCCATTTTATCACAATACATTGACCCATCACGTCTCACTAAGTCCATTTCATTCCAACCACCAACATCCACTCCTAAACTTGAGATCCAAGACAAGGGCTGTGGTGAATATACTATAAAGGCCTCATATTGCATCACTCAACTAATTCCACCTAAGGCGTATGGCTTACCTATGGCAGATAGAAGATAGTCAGTGGTCACATTTCATGTTCCCCCTACAATGACATTAACCAAATGGGGAGAGTTATGTGACGAAGTTGTCAATCAAGGTAATTCCTGGTTATATCAAAAAGAACATGAATACCCCTCCCCATCTGTTCAAATAGCCAAGGACTAGTATGGGAAAAGATTTAAGATAATGTAAAAGGAAGGCTATGATGGAAACAGTGGGATAGGGCTTTATCAGAATGGAAGGACAAAACTGATTACTATCTATCCACAACTGAAATATCTAGGGCTAGGGTGTCAACCGCTTAGAATTGGGTGTCCTGGTACTTCGTCATTGTTTCAAGAGGAAGTGAGTGAATATTCTGGCATTGAGAAATCTCATTAACCACTACCCCTAGTTTTTGACAAACCCCCAATCTATGACAAACCTCCAATTTATGATGAATCCCCTTACTCTAGTGATGATGAATGGGAATGCCTTTCATCTATTATTGGGAAACCCTTGATCATCCATCTTGGGCACCTAATCAACCATCTTCTGACGAATTTTCCCTCACTATAGTCCCACATCAGAGCATCCCTACCCCTAGGAGAAAGAACAAGGAGTTAGTCCAAAACTTTTGTGACCATATCAATCATTCTATACTCACCTTGTCTACAGCTACCTTTAGGAACTCCGATGATGACATGCCCCTTATCTATCCCAAATTTATCGACTAGGACCAACAAGGTACACCTATCACAAATACATTCAACAACGACAAAGTAATCATTGAGTTCATGGGACTTAGAGAAGGTATACCAAGAGGGGATCATAAGGTAGGTTTTACCATAGACTTGGATGATAAAGCATATTTCAGGGAGTCTATTTACACCTCTAGTCACAAAAATGAGAATGAAAAGAAAAAAGACAATGAAAATGAAAATGATGAGTCCCTAGGTGAAAACCAAAAGGCGCCTTTGACGAAGAAAAAGTCAAAAGAAAGGACGTATCCAAGGGCGAAAACCTCTCTGAGGCACCCAAGGATAGAGGTTTAAATATTCTCCCCTTTGAATAGGAAAAGTCACTAATGCTAGTAGAAGAATCTGTTGAAGTCAACATAGGTACAGAAGAGAATCCTCGGAAGGTATATTTTGCAGCTTCTTTAACAAAGATAGAAAAACATGAGTTTAAAGACTTCTTCACAAAGAGACAAATAAACTTTGCATGGTCCTATGCTGACATGCCTAGGCTAGATCCAGACCTAATATTGCATCATCTACCACTACAACCAGGTATCAAACTTGTCAAATAGAAGTTGAGAAAAATGCATCTGCAAATTTCTCTATTGGTCAAGATAGAACTTAAGAAACTCTTGGATGTAGGGTTCATAAGGACAATAGACTATGCAGATTGGATATCAAATCTTGTCCCAATGACTAAGCCAACTAGGGGCATTTGCATTTGCACTGACTTTAGAGACATCAACAAGGCATGTCCTAAGGATGATTTTCCTTTGCTGAATATCGACATCATCGTGGATCTGACAGTAGGATACGAGATGCTATCCCTTATGGATGGTTTCTCTGGATACAACCAGATTAAAATAGCACCTAAAGACCAACACAAAACAATTTTCACATGTCAATGGGGCACATATTGTTGGAATGTTATGCCATTTGGTCTTAAGAATGTAGGAGCCACCTATCAATGGGCCATGACTACGATTTTCCATGACTTTGTACATAATTTTATGGAAGATTATGTCGACGAAATTATAGAAAAATCAGAAATGAGAGAGGATAATTTGAAAGTCTTAGACAAGATATTCCAAAGGCTAGAAAATTACAATGTCAGGCTAAATCCGAATAAGTGTGTCTTTGGGGTGAAATCACGAAAACTGTTAGGTTATATCATCTCTCGAAGAGGCATTAAAGTGGATCCAGAGAAGGTAAGAGCTATCATATAAATGCCTCCTCCAAACAACATTGGCCAACTCAGAACTCTACAAAGAAGATTAAAGTCCATTAGGCATTTCATAGTACAACTGGCGGATAAAATACATCCATTTCAGCATCTACTCAAGAAAGGAGTACCATTTGTGTGGACACCTAAATGCCTAGAGGCCTTCTATAAAATCAAGGACTATTTGCTTACTCCACCAGTGTTAATGCCACCTATAGAGGGAAAACCATTGATAGTTCATATATTGGCAACTCATTCAGCATTAGGGGCTCTTCTCGCACAACACGATGATCAAGGTCATGAGAGAGCAGTTTATTATATTAGTCATACCTTAGTGGGTTATGAATTGAATTACAACAACATAGAATGTGCTTGCCTTGTGGTAGTTTTTGCTACCCAAAAAATTCAGTACTATATGCTCAATCGACAAACAATGTTGATTGCAAAAATTGATCCACTTAAATACCTCCTAAGTAAGGCAGCTTTAACAGGCCGATTGGCTAAATGGGTTATGATACCTAGTGATTATGACATTCAGTATGTCAAAAGGAAGGCTATAAAAGGGCAGGTGATTGTAGAGCAACTAGCTGATGCACCTATAAAAGCAAACCATCCATTAGTGGCAGATTTTCCAAATGAATTTCTTTTCAACCTTGACATTAAAACTGAATGGAAACTATACTTTGATGGGTCACATACAAATCATGGTTCGGGAGGTGGTATCTTATTTGTCACACCTCAAGGTGATACCATTCCGAAATCATTCAGGATTGCTTTCCCTTGTACCAACAATATAGCAAAATACGAAGCCTTAGTGCTAGAGTTAAAAATGGCAGCTCAATGGAGCATTAAGAGCCTACATGTCTTTGGCGACTCTCAACTCGTAATTTGATAGGTGAATGATGATTACGAGACTAAGGATGAAAAACTTGCACCTTACAAGAGGATGGCTAATAGTTTCAAACAGTATTTTAAAGATATAACTTTTCAATAGATACCGTGTATCTAGAATAGAGCTGCAGATGCTATGGCAACTGTGGGTTCCTTATTAGATATTATGAGTAATGTGCCTAAGTTCAAGTTTTTGGTTGAACAGTTGTTGGTCCCCCCTTATGATGTCCTTGATACTATGATAGTGTGTACCATTGTTGGTTCTACATCTCCTTGGTATAAAGACATATTTGATTACCTCACTTACCAAACCCTACCTCAAGACTTGTCCAATAACCAATGTCGAACCTTCATCTGAAAGTCAGCCAAGTACACCATCATTGGAGAAACCCTATATAGACACACCTTAGATAACACCCTTATGAGATGTCTTGATGTTGAAGAAGCACAAACAAATTTTTGAGCAGTGCACGAGGGTATATACGGATCTCATTCGAGTGGTCCTACTCTAGCCCACAAGATTATGAGACTAGGTTACTATTGGCCTACGATGGAGAAAGACTCATACGTCTTTGTAAAGAAATGTAGACAATTTCAAATACATGGAGACTTGATAAGAGCACCAATGCAGGAACTTCATCCAATTACTTCACCATGGCCCTTCACCCAATGGGGACTTGACCTCATAGGTAAGATACACCCTTCATCATCCAATGGCAACAAATTCATCATCACCGCCATCGAATACTTCACCAAGTGGATTGAAGCTATTCCCATGACATACATAACTGACACACAAATATCTAAGTTTATCCTAAACTATATTATTTGTCGGTATGGTGTACCTCAATCCATAATCATAGACAATGGTTGCCCATTCGAGAACCAAGAAGTATGCCATTTATGTGAAGAATTCCACATCAAACATCATTTCTCCACTCCATATTACCCACAAGGTAATGGCCAAGCTGAGGCATTTAATAAGACAATTGTTAGAATCCTTAAGAAGACTGTCAATGACACTGGTCATGACTAGCATCTATAGCTTAATCCTGTCTTATGGGCTTTTCCCACAAGCATCCGCACTCCCACTGGTGCCACTCCATATTCTCTCATATTCGGGTCCGAAGCTATCTTACCTATTGAGGTCAAAATACCTTCTCTATGGGTATCCTTAAAGGGTCATATCGACGATGAAGAGTACCATGTCTCTAGGTTACAAGAGCTCGAACTGCTGGACAAAAGAAGACAAGAGGCATTAGATCATTTGCAAGCATATCAAAATTATCTTCGTTGTAGTTACAATAGAAAGGTCCTTGATAGACACTTTTACATTGGTGACCTGGTATTAATGGAGAATCCTAAGAAGCAAGCTAAAAGAGAGAAACTAGGTAAGTTTGAGCCTAATTGGTTGGGGCCGTACATTGTCATAGAAGCCTTTGGATCAGGAGTGTACCAACTCTCTACTCCTGAAGGAGAGCCCCTTTTGTCCCCTATCAATAGTTTGCATCTAAAAAGGTTTTATGCTTAGTCTCTGAGAGTCCATGTCTTAATCTGGAAAAAAACAAAAAAATAAATAAAAAATGGTTACCTTGATGAAAACCTAGTAAACAGACATCTTTGTAACACCAAAAAAATTGAGAAAATCAAAAAAGTAAAGAGAAATAAATCCATCCACTAGTGAAAACTGCTTCGGTGGTGCTATGGATAAGTACAATGGTGAAAACCTGGAAAACAGGTGCCATGTGTAGTCAAGCTCACTCTTCCATCTACCATCATTCTAATCAGACTTTTTCACCATCACTCATAATAAATGTTTGTCTTGTCCATTCATTGGAACCATTGACATCTAGTGTCCATTCCGTCACATTATCCACTCCATCTTCCAAATCCTATTCTTGATTGGGGGTAAATCCATGGTCTATGCCCTAACACCTTGTACATAACATCACACTATCGAAAATGTCCTACAAAATCGCAAAAACATTATAAAACATCAAAAATCCAAACAATAAAAATGAAAAAATAAAAAATAAAAATCAAACCAGTCAAAAAATCCCAAAAACAGAGTTAAGTCCATCATGTCAAGTCAATCATATAACGTCCATCATGTCAAGTCCATCATGTCAAGTCAATCATGTCAAGTCCATCACGTTAAGTTGGTCATGTTAAGTCAGTCGTAGTCTTTAGTCGAACTACATTGCCTCTACGACTGGGACGTAGGCAAGGCCATCAATCGATGTGCCTCCAAGGCATTAGGTCTATCAATCTAGGTTTTTCATATATCACACACTTTAAATCATGATTCTTTGTGCATACAAAGTCATTGGTCGTGTCGAACTACAAGGTCTCTACGTGTACAATGCAGGAAAGGCTAATCAATTGATGAGCTCCTGAGACCACACTAGGTCAATCCAATAGGGTTCATTCACATTCAATTCACTATCACACACATTGCATATCATTCACTTAGATGCATGTCTTTAACCGCATTAGGTCAATACTTTAGGGTATCATATCATGTCATACATGGTCAACACTATCTATGCACACATAGTTTATCAGTCAAAGAATCAAAACAAAGTCATGCAACAACATGGCAAAACATCTCAAAGTCATCAATTCAATATCAAACACATTGTCAAAATGATCAACATATGTCTTACACAAGATATGTCTTTCTTGTCAACAGACGTTATCAACTTGTCATAGTCTCATGTGGCTTGTCACTTCAACATCATCAGACTCCAACGTCTTATACGACACGTGTCTTACTAAAACCTAGGTTTGTTATGTCTTATACAGAAGTCGCTAGGTTGAAACCAAACTCAACGTCTTATGCGGTATGTGTCATTCTCTCACATTACGCTATGTCAAACATCAACATCAAACAATCCCACAAGATCAATTTTTTGCGAATACATTTATTTGGCTTTATGACTTTATATCTTATTTTGTCTTATCTTTTTATCGATTTGTGCAAGATCCTATTACTAGCTTTCTCAATGAACTCCTTTGAAGGATTTAGAGAAGAAACAATGTCTCAGGACTCTTTTTCTTTGGTTGTTGTCTGTCAACTATCTTTTTACCATTGGTTTTTGAGTCATGTTACTAGTTTCCTCAAGGATGTCCTATCAAACGATTTAGAGGAGCAATGATGTCTCATGACACGTCTTTTATTTGTCTGATGTTTGTGGTTTGTCTGAGTTAAGACACTCCTTGTCTATGATTGTCTATTTTTCACAGGTGGATAACTTTGTACACTGTGGTCTATCTCATATCATAGTGTGTACTATCCATCTGTGTCATGTCCTACCCAATGATGATAACAAGCAAGTATAGCGTATTTGGTAATATATCAAAGATTATATATTTTTCTCAATCAATCAACTCTCATTATATCTTTTTCTTTGTCAATCACACTTGAATTATTTCTTATTAACATTCTAAATTGATTTCATCCTAACATTTCTCTTCTTTGACATAAAGATAAGGTCCTATGACACAATAACAATATTAGATCATTTGCATTATCATACATTTCATATATTTGCATGCATTTCAAATCATTACATAATAGGAATTGCATCATCATAACATACATAAGGTAAACATTGCATGTAGATATTACCACCACATATAAATAAGCATCATATAGATCATTGCATTCATTATCATAAGTAAATAGAATCATCCATAAACATCATTATAAAATGCATAACTCATAAACATGTAGAAACATTTCATTCATAACACATGTATATACATCATCTAGGAAACATAATCATCTAGAAATAAAACATCATCCATAACATAAAATTGCATATCATGTAGAAGGCACCAAAATCATATATAGATATTGCTCAAAAATAGTGTGTCACAGTACAATGTCTGAATGTATCAATAAATAAAACATGAGCTTGTAGGTTCTCTGATCAAAATACAACTGTCTACATAAGTCCTTCTCATCATGTCCTACTACACCTACTATCATGTGGTGATGGTGGTGGGAAAACACTCGAAGGTTACCTCTGTGAGGTGGAAGGCCTATCATATGGACCTTTCTTTGGTGGTCCTACCACCCCCTCTGTACTCTGTTTCCTCTGGTTTCGAGTATGAATCCTGCCCTAACTACGCACCTTTGAAAATGTAGGAGCCTATCTCTCTACTGACACTGTGGCCTCATAAAGATCCCTATAGTACGTAGCTCTCTCCACCGATCTGACTAACTCTCGTACCATGCCATCAGATGAAGACCCATTGCAAAGGCATCTAACCTCTTTGAATTGCTGCTCTATCTTATGTCTTTGAGCTATCGCCTAGTCTCTCTCCATGAGAGCACTATCCCTCTGTGTACATGCACTATCCCTCTCAGTGTATGCACTGTCCCTCTCTGCATATGCACTATCCCTCTTTCTATAGGCACTATCTAACTCTAGTCTCATCACCTCAAACTCTACAGTCATAAGTCTGAGTCTCTCCTCCAAAGCCTCCTTGTCACCATCCCTAGGAGCATCCTCATCCCGTCTCCCCTCTACTATCTGATCTTTGAGTTGTCTCTCCTCTTCCTCCATCAGTGCCTCCTCCTCAACATCATCCTCAATATCCTCCACTCCATATCATGCCAATATACCTAGAGGGTCTATAGCCACATCCATGTCTACATCAGAATCCTCTACAACATCTGCTACTCCAACATCTACCTCTATATGCTCCTCAACCACTACCTCTGCTGCAGCATGCTCACCTCCAGCCTATACATCCACTCTCCCTCCGATATCTCATCAGTACATCAACTTCTACTCCCTCCTGAATAGGTGCATCTCAACCTACCTGACCCCCTCTCCGCCCTCTCCATCCTCATCTCCCACCTCTACCTCTGCCTCTGCCATCATCTCCATCACCTCTACCACCAACTCTACCCACTCTGGCACCCCCACCTCTTTGATGTCCTCTAGGCCATGTGCCTCATCTCTCGACTAGTGCTGGCTGGTCAAGATCTGTGTAAGGAATCGGCTGATGAACCACCCACCATGCATCATATGCGGCCATGGTCCTCGGATCTACTAATCCACCTCTCCATCCCCACTGTACTAGCTGAAGTGCCTGTATTTTTGCCTTCACAGTAGCCACTAGAATCATGGGTCCCCACCATGGAACCTCTCTCGATGACCGAGCAAACTCTACTCTACCTTGAGGCTCATCCTGAACCTCCCCAAACTATCTCAGAACCCTGTTTGGTAGATGTCTCTCTATAATATGAACACTCAAAACAATCCTCCCAATGAGATACTCTGTCTATTGGTAGAATGGCAAACGTATATCCTCATCCACCCACTCCTCACAATCCATGTAAGGTCTCCATGTGAACCAATCAAGAATGTCTAGTGTGTGTCGCCAGTATCTTATGTCACCCACATGGGTCTATGTAATCTACCCTGTACATCGTAACACATACGAGTATCTCTCCTCTCTCTCTACTGTAACTAGAGGATGGAAGACAACTATCCTCTCCCAACCCCATACCATCAACAATGTCGTCCCACAGCTCAATGATTGTGCATCTCTGTAAGTGATGTCATGAAGATGAAAATATAACATGTCAAGTAAACATGGACCCCATGCATATCTCATCTCACTCTCCAACATGCCGACCAGCATAGCTCCCCATCCCACTTGAAATCCATGACCCTGTCTGTCTGGAAGCACAATCCCCCCAATCAATGTACATAGGATATAGTTGATCATGTCATATCTGTCTAGTAGTACTGGCCATCTAATCTCATAATGCTCGATCCTGAGCCTACTAATGTTATCCACCTAATAAAATCATGCTAACTCTATCAATCCTCATTGGGTATCGTACATAACCCGCTCACCTCTAATAGGTAGTCTCAGAATCCTGTACACATCCTCCAATGTGATAGTAGCCTCCTCAATCAGTAAATGAAATGACGATGTCTCAGAATGCCATCGCTCGCAAAGTGTCGTCAACATCCCCCCGTTTGCCCGAATGGTAGACATCGACAAATAGTGATGTAGGCCTAGCATCCATAGAAGCTAAATATCTACAGTGCTCAACCTATCTCTCAGGTCAAATGTGTCTTGTCGTGACTCCCGTGTGTAAATAGGATCAATCACCACCTGCAATTTAACCATGGTGTAAGCTTTTTTCAAATTTTCCTTGGAGTTTTTTTTCAAAAATTTTACCAGACAAATGCGGCTCACTTCTACAAATGCGGTGCATTTTTTACAAATGTGTTGCACAACACCTCATATGTGTCGCATATTACATATGTGTTGCATTTTCTCCACAAACCCCTTTCTGACTAACGCACATGCGGTTCACAAAAACCACATGTGGTGCATTTTCGCACATGCAACTGATTTTCTAACTTTCTATTGCATATGTGTTGCATTACAACAAATGTGGTGCATTTCTATTCTTATGCAGTGTTGTGCATCACACACGTTTAACCCTCATGCAAATGTGTTGCATGTATACACATGTGATGCATTATTCTTCAAATGCGGTCATTCCCCTATATGCCTAATCTAGCCCAAACGTGTTTTAGCAGATGCATCATTTCGTAGTTAGAGATGGTGAATATGACGCATATGCATCATTTACGATGCACCTCATTTGCTTGATTAGTTTTCTATGCCTAGAAAAATGTGCAAAAAATTAATTTCAAGGGTTCATTTTTTAGTACATACCGGTGGTCCTGCATCAACTGGCCTCCTGAAAGTCCAAATTTGATATCCTCGATGCCTACTGTGTGGAATAGGATTCATTTCATCTGCTAGTCAGAGCAAACACTCCTCTTTTTCTATCTCCTGTAGGTGCAAATGAATTCATTTTAGCCCTAATTCCTATTTATAGGTGAGTCAAAAATGAAATTTCTTCAGACCTTCTCTATTGGCCGCTTAGCCTTTCAACTTCCAACAACCCGTATTCGTCTGAAACATCTCCAAATTCCATTCCGTCGGCTCCATCACATTTCTGACTATCAAATTGACTTATTGGGAATATTTTCTAATTTTTTTAAAACTTTTCACAAAATGTCAATTTTCCCGAGGGGGCATACCTTACCCTGTTTCATGCTGGGACATGATCGAGGCATATTTTCTTTGACAGAACGTCATACCAACATTGTATCAAATAGGGGCAAACTGTAGATACCGAAAATTGGTCTAGGCCTATGAGTACACATTCGACATAATTTTCTATAGTCGAGGGTCATGATTAAATAATGGTTATTATTTAATTAACCTTTCTAACACATATTTCCTCTATTAATTAAATACCCCTTTTTAATTAATTCATTAAGTCATTATTAATCTTTATTCAACTTGATTAATTAAATAAATCATATTTATTTAATTATGTCGCTAACTTATTAAATCCTCTATCAATTAAATAATTTATTATTTAATTACCCCTTTAGCATACTTTTCAACTATAAGTAAATATCTTTATTTAATTATTCATTTAACCCCCTTTTCAACTATAATTAAATATTTATTATTTAATTATTCAATTCCACCCTTTTCGAAAGTCGAATTAAATAAATTATCTTTATTTATTTAACTAAATCTTCTATTTTCGAATGTTGAATTAAATTAACATTTAATTCATATTTAATTATTTATGTCACATTCTTCTGTCAATCAGTTATCTAATTGTCTACTCACCTTCTGACTCAAGATCTATTTTTAGTTCTTCAGTTATCTCTGAATTCAACTGCTAATCATCTTTGTAGGAAGACTCTCTATCACAACTAGTCGATTAACTAGTTCTAACTCATATGCATGTATGCGTTTATTAATTAAATATATTTATTTAATTAATTAACTCAAGTTTACATTCAAATGCATTATTCTTCAACTTCTGACTTTGTCTTCGACATTCAAAGTCTATTTCTTCTATTTTTGAATATTCTTAACTGAAGATTAAGATCTTCTTCTATTTTTAGTCTTTCCCGACTCACATTCTAACTCACATTCTATCTGAGATAGAACTCACATCGCATGGCATTCATCAATCTCATATGTCGATCTCTCTTTCAATCTGACCGATCGTTCGAAAACCCAAAATCTATCAAATGGCCTGTCATTATCTTTATTCCTCCTCTCCCGAAATCATTATACATTTTTGAGAAGAAACAATCTTCAATATTTTGCTTAGACATTCAACACAGCTATACTTGCATTCAAACACAGAAATCTGAGGGCAAGAATACTAAAAGGAAAAATGGAGAAGAGCAATGGAGATAATTCGAAGGAATGAATGCATATTCGGTGAGATCAATTCAGTTTGTTTATTTTTTATCATGTTTTCATATTCGTTCTTTATTGTTTGATTTTAGATTAATTTTGATTTAGATTAGGATTAACAATTGTTTGTTATAGTTGCAGATCTTATCAACAAATTTATTCTAATGTTACACTCACATAGAGGGATGAAGAGAATATCAGGGAGCATCTGACTGATTTTCACTCGAGAACCCTAAGGGGTTATGAAACCAAGTACAAATTTGTAGAAAAGAAGGTTTTTTCCATTGTTAAAAGCCTTAAGAAGTTTCGACACTTGGTGTCAGCTAATAAAATTACCATCTTGGTTGCTCACCCAAGTGTAAGGGAATATATTACTAATGGAGAAATAATTGAGAAGAGAGCCAATTGGACTACCCATATCCTAGAATATGATGTGGACATCAGATTGACTAAGCTAGTAAAGGGAAGAGGCCTTTGTGACTACCTTGCATAAGAATTGTGTTTTGATGTTGACAAGGGGAGAAATCGGGTCTACTCAAATTAGTTTGAGTTTGATGACTCCTAGATGGCATATTAGGCACTACCCAACAAGCCTCCCACTCTAAAAATGAAGATACTACTGACTGCAAGGCACTAGGTATGTATTAATTGATGGGATTCTATTTAAAATACACTATGATGGTGTCTTGCTCTAATGTTTACATAAGCTCCTAGCGAAAAAAGTTCTTACGAAATTCCATAGAAGTCTTGAGGGTGGACACTTATCCACCAAGACTATGGCCTTGAAAATAATGTGAGTAGGATGTTACCGGCCTTAGTTGTTTTCTTAAGCACACCATTTGGTGTAGAAATGTATGTAGTGCAAATTTTTTGTTGGCAAAAGAAAGAATTCCACTTTTCCCTTGAGTTCCATCGTAACTAAAGAGAATTTTTCTCAATGGGGATTGGATTTTGTCAAAATGATAAATCCTATCTCTAGTGTTGGTAACAAATGGATCTTCACTACAACTAATTACTTCAGAAGGTGGATAGAGTCCATCACCCTAAAAAATGCTACGAAGGGAGAGATTGTTAATTTCCTTGAAGAGCTGGTGACTAGGTTTGGGTCACCAAAAAATATCATATCCGAAAATGCTTGGGCCTTTGTAGGTTTGTGAATGTTGAGTTTTTCTATTAAAAATGGGATCTACTTCAATAATTCATCAAATATTACGCACAAGGGAATGGGTTAGCAAATTCAACACATAAAAACCTAATTAGGTTAATGAAGTGCATTGGGTCTAAGAAACAAAGAGACTGGCACAAACACCTACGAGCTGCTCTGTGGGAAGATTGGATCATGCCAAAATAGATCTTGAATGAATCTACCTATGAATTGGTGTATGGGAAAGAGGTAGTGTTACCTATTTCCAGGGAACTCCCCACATTAAAATTACTGAAATCCATAGAAATAGAGGAAAGCGGCAAAATGGAAGTGTGGATAATATAATTCATCAATCTTGAAGAGGAATGGGAGAAGGCCTTTGAAGCCATGATTGGCCACTAGTAGATGGTAATATGATGGTTTGAAAAGAACACTTCTGACCTAGATTTCTAGGAAGGAAGCCTAGTGCTAAAATATGATGAACCTATTGCAAATCCATGATAGTACACCAAATCTGAAGCACTATGGAAGGGACCCTTCCAAATTAGAGTGTGTAAGAAAAATAATTGTATGCACTAGGAGATATGGAGGGAAATTCTCTAGAGATACCAGTAAATGGTATTTATCTAAAATTGTTCCATTAAATTATGATTTCTTAAAAAAAATTATAGAATATGTACCATATGTAAATTTTTGTAAAAATGTTTTAATTTTTATGAATAAGCTATGAGGGAAAGCAAGGAACACAAAAGAGTAAGAAAAAACTATATTATATATATATATTCATCAATAAATTTACAAGGGTAATGTAGATTGAAGCTTAATTTTCAACTTGAAGTTCTCTTGAGAAAAACCCAAAATGGGTCTTTGAGCAAAAGGAGCAAAAAGAACAAAATGGAGGAAAAGTACAAAAAGGATCAAAAGGTTAGGCCTCCAGTGATAGTTACATGGGTAGGTTGCTCATATTCATTCTTTTCTTCTTCTTCTTCTTCTTCTTCTTCTTCTTCTTCATCATCATCAGCATAGATAGGGAAGCAAGGGATACAAAAACACATGATGCATGGAATTCAAACTCGAGTCTCCAGTTTGTATGCTATAAATGTGAAATTCTTCTTGAATTCTAGTCCAAGATTGAGTTCCATGCTAAAATATCACACAAAGTAGCTAGTTGTAGGCAAGGATAGGGAGCGATGAATTTTGAGGTCCATGTTGCGTAAGTCATTTAGAAAGGGTAGCAAGGCATGACCACCCCATGATCAACATGCCTGTGCAATTCCATTGCGCTGGGAATGCAGACATCTAGGATAATGAATCACACAATCTTGTCGAGGCCTTCCAACAAAGAGGCATCAAAAAATTTGATGACACAATTCCACTATTTGGGGTTTGTCAATATTTAGGTCTAGGAGGAAGGCCACGAAGTGAGACATGATGTTGCAATTGCTCCTCATCCTATTCTCGTCCTTAATAAAGTCTTGGACGATGACCCAAAAAAAATCAATTACTCCCAGATTATCACACCTCTTCACCAAACACTTGATTCTATTAGGATTAATCCCCCCAATGAAGGCGTATCATGGCCTTCATGAAAGGATATGAATGGGAGTTCCTAGGCTAGTAGACACAGGTAAAGCAGCAGAGCGAAGGACGATGTGGAAATAGAGAAAAGTTTGGGTAAACTTAAGAGACTTATTTTTGAATGAATATTTCCTTAAGGTGGCATAGCTATTTATAGAAAAGAGGTACCGACAAACCCAAACAATGGAAGGTCTATTTTTTGTGGGATGGAAATGGGAAAATATCAAAACAATTAGAGGACAGGGGATAAATCATATAGATAATGTGACATAAGGTCCTAAGAATTAAACTTGGTCGTAGGGAGTAAATGCTCACATAATCCGATCATTGACGTGTCTCCTTTGCAATAATTAGCATAACTAGCTTGCGTATGTGAAAATAAATGGATTAACATGCTAAAACCTAATAAATTAATGAGCACCTCTTTTCAAGGGTACTTTGTATAACCTAAGAATGATTGTCATAAGTAAAAGCATGCTCTCCAAGATAATGAGCTTATTTGAGAAGAAAGGTGATGAAGGGAATGTACTAATTCCATTCTTGCATATTTTTTGGTATTCCCCAAGGATACGGATCACTAACCCACACGTATCACCTCATTGGCAACATTTAATGGACCAACAGTAATGGTGTAGCCTTAACTGCATGTACATGCTAAGGGAATTAATTGCACCGAAAGGTAGATATTTCTAAAGTAGAAAAAGGAAAGTGGTCATTTTTAGTAAAGAAAAAATCTCTGCAACTTTTTGAAGTAGCCATGGCACATCCATCAACATCTGGAAGAGGAGTTGAGTCTTCATCACAAAGGTCTAGTTTTACCAATATATTTAAGCAAAACTCATTTTCCAACACCCTGATTCCTTAGGAGAGACAGTTTGAATTTTGTAGAAAGGTCCTGGTAGATAGGAGTGTTACAAGAGAGGTAATGCAAAATGTTGTTTACAATGTATTTGATTCAAAACTGGAAAAAAATCCTAATGGCCTTAGGGAGGGATTATTTCAAAGAATGAAAGATCACAGTGCATTTGAGGGTTTTTCCTCTCAACTCTTGAATTGTGGTTTTCCATAGTTCATCTTTCTTGCCATACACCCATACCCAAAACTAGTAGAATAATGTGTCAAAAGGATTTATAGAGAAACTAGGACCATTGCATGCAATAAGATTAGGGTCACAATTTATGATGCTACTATATGAGATATGTTGTGCATCCCTTCCAACTAGGGTGTCAAGTCATTTAGTGAAGAAGATATGGATATTTTATGGGAGGAAAAAAATGAGAGAGAAAGTTTCTTTATGGATGAGATAGAAGAAAGGCCAATGAGAGGTCATTTTGTTTTTCCTCTAGTGCATAAAAATTTCAAAATAAACATATAGGATGTTTTCTTGATGTTGGATTTGATTTTCGGCCTTGATAATGATGAGGAGGTCCATGCTTTTCAAATGGGTCTAGGTCTAATACTCAAATGGGAGAGAGGGTAGAAGTATTATGAATTTTCTAATGTAGTAGAAAAAAATATGTTGGAGCAACTAAATAATTACCATGCTAAGTACAAACTCAAGTATTCTTCTTTCTTGGCCCACTTGATTTTGCATCAAAATTTTGGGTTTTTGGAGAAACGTTTGCATGTTTCTAGGTTTGATGAGAATGGTTTATGTTAGAAAAATTTTGTATGGACCTATGTGCTATCAAGAACATGTAATTACTATTGGTTTGTAAACCACTTTATGAGATTGATGCTTCAAGAGCTATTACCAGATTCGGTGAGTCATTTCTCTCGTGAAGTTTTGAAATGGATAAAAAATGCACCAAATCCGATGTATTATTTCTTTACAAAATATTTCACATTCATCATATTTCATGGTTTCATCAGAGAGCCTTTTGGAATCCAAACATTTTTGATGGATAGGGTTTTTCGTGTTGGAGGCATGCCATTAGGAAACTCTTACCAACAATGCCTACAATAGATGAAGGAACAAGACAAAGTTATATCCACTTCGGCTTTGCATTGAAAAAAGTAAGGTGATATTAGAGAAGAGGGATGCAAAGATGAAGCTTATGAATCTATTGGTGGCCCTAGGCTTAGTCCTTATCTATGACACGTGGGACTACAATCCAAGGAGGCATTTCCCTTTGAAACATGAGAATTGGGAGTATGTGGAGTCCAGGAAGAATTCGACTCAAGAAAAGGGAATAACGATACATTAAAATAGCCCTCATACAAACCAAACAACCAAAATGCACGAGTTTGTGTATGCCATAGGTGGAATATTAGAGGAAAATTCTGATTAGTAAAACCCTCAATAATAAAATGAAATAGAGGGGGTGGTCTTAAAGAAAGAAGATGGCTTTCTAGAGATTCTGATAGGAGATGGAATGCTAGCATAGGTTGATCAGGGAGTTTCAATACGATGAATAGTTAAAAGAAATTTATTATTGAGAAGCTAACTCTGATGACAACAACCCAAAGACCAATCATGAGATAATAGAGGAATGAATTCCATAGAATACTTCCCAAACACAAGATCCTGCTAGAGGAAGAAGCTCTAAGAAAAAGGACTCACAATATGCATCCTCTACTAGTGTTTGAGGTAAGGGAAAGAGAACCTAATGGTCCCTGAGAGGGTCAATTGCTAAATAAGAAGGCCAAGCTTTAGCGAGATCATCTGCCAAAGGATCAGGGCACACTATTTTGGGTCAAAGAGAAGGTATTTCCAAGACCTAGACATACCTGACATACAATCTGTCATGAAGAAGAAGCAAAGTCCACTATGCAGAATGTTTGGATGATCATGGTCCACATGAGTCTTTCTCCCCCTCTTCTTCCTACCTCTACATATTTGGTTAATTCTTTTGCCCCATCTATTGAGAAAAATCCTCTATCCATAGACCCCGAGATTTTAGTTCTAAATGAGCCCCCTGTCATTTTTAATACACCATGTGATGAACACCCTAGTGCCGAGCAAGATATATTTACTTTGGCTACTATTGATTCTTTGATCACTCTATCTAGGGCCCCTATCAAAAAATTTGAATCAGCTATGTTGCCCATTACCCCAGGTTCATCTTCAGCCAGGAAAAAATTACCCATTCCACCTACTTCTCTTTTTACCCCAACTGGTTCTTCTGGAGCTCAATCTCAAATTTGCATCACACTTTTTTCTATGATTACCCTTCCATTTTCCTCGCCACATGCTCAAACATTTGAATTTTCTCCTTTTTTCACTCTTTTCATTCTACCCCTTGGTGCTCCTCTTGTAGGGAAAAGAATTGACACCCCATAGACTCTTCAAGAACATTTTGAAGTGACTAAGAAGGCCCAACAAGCCCAAAAATAGAAAATATTGTTGAAGAATGTTGAATTTTTAGCCATCAAGAAAATCCAAACCTAATTCAACAAGAGAGAAATTCCCTATGGATCACTACCATGAATTCGGTCGTGTCCTGAATCAAAGGAAAAATATCGGAGGATTATGACATCAAGGATTTAGGTCTGGATTTGAATGAAATTCACCTGTGCAACAAGGTGGATCTATCCAAGACCACTCAGAAGTTAGTATATGCAAATTACAAGAGGCTAGATAGGAAATTAAAGAAGCATGAGAAACAAATAGAAAATGTGAGGGAAAAAAACAATAGTTTGTAGTTGGAAATCAAAGCTCGAGATGTTGAAATGGGCCACATAATGCAGGTACAATACCAATAGGAGAAAGCAATGAGTTCTCTTGTAAAGACTCAAGATGAGTGGATTCATTTGTACACCGAGATCGATAGGCTGAAGGTTGAGCTTAGTGCTAAACATATATCAAACATAGAGCACCAATGTGCTCAATAAAGCATGAAGAGAGAGTTGGACGATGTTGGATCCTAGGCCTCCAAAAATTTGCGAAAGGCCTAGGTAGAAGCAAAAAAGTTGAGAAATTACAAGCAAGAAGTTGAGTTTGTTCTGCATGCTCATGATCACGAGATCAAAAAGCTAGGTTCCAAACTGGAAAGTTCTCTTGAACAAAGGAATCAAATGGAGGAGAGTGTGAAAGTGAAAGAAGTTCAACTACATCAAGAGCTAACATCTATACAAAGATCTGTGACCCTTCCTTTAAAAAGAAGGTAGGTATCTACCTATTGGGAGTGAATCATAATTGTGCTCTCTATCCTTTAGCCATCTCTATAGTTTATGAGGGAAGATCAGGAGATAAATTAAAGGGTTGGCCCAATGGCTGACCAAATTCTATAGGAGTATGCCCCTCGAGTAGCAAAGTCCTAGAGTCTAGTTTGCAAGTTATGTGTGGCAACTAAGAGGCTCTAAGGAATGTAGGAATTCTAGATCAAAGGGTTGCCTACAAAAAAGAAAATGACTTTTCCCATTGTCACAAGGTAGCAGCAAAGAGCAAGGAATGTGAGGCAGTGTTAAACAACAGGGTTGATGAAATAAAGAAGGATTTCAGTGTTTTGCATAGCTTTAGATTTCTCCCTTCCCTTTATCCAAATGGAGATGTGCTATCAGTTGAGAAGATTATAGATGAAATCATAAATAAGGTTCATACTTCTATAGAACTCCCATAATCAAGCACAATACTCATTGCTAAAGATGTTGAGCATGAGATTCTTCCACTTTCTAACCTCTATCATCAGTTGGGATCTATTTCAGTAAGATGGGGATTTGTTTCCTTTATAGAATTTTTTGAGTTGGATCAGGCATATAAGGTATTTTGCAATCTTGTCTAACCAACTGATGCGGATTGGGAAGTGTAGCACACCACTTTCCACAAACTCTAGGATTTTCTAGAGATCTCGAGTTTTTGCCTCCACAAATGAAGACCCCCTGTAAGTCAACATAACTATGAAGACAACTTTTTCCTTAGTCTTTTTTATTTGCAACTTTTACTTTTAGCTTCAAGAAGATCCACACATGAAGAGAAGTTGTGTTTTTGAAAGGAACACAATATGCCATGTGGTGGCTACACACGTTTTATTTATTGATTTCATTTTAGAAAGAGGGTCAGGCCAAGTGTCAGTTCGGTGAAAAATTTCTCAAAAGTGATTTTCACAAATCTAAAAATTTCTGCCTGATTGACATGTTATCTCTTTGTTGCAAGGAAGTTGTGCTTTAGAGATTTTTTTCTTCAGATTTTGTCGAAGCATACTTTTCTTTATTTTTTAGGAGCAAGGATGTGAGTCGATGGCACTAAAGTTGTTTGATTTGTCAATGAGAATTATGTTAGGAAGTTTTCTTGGATTTGAATGTTTATGGAGGGAAATCCTATTAAATATATAAGGGATATTAATGCGGTATTTTAGTGTTAATGAGCAAGGATCCTTGCTACCTAATTAAAGATCCAAGATCGAATTCTGAGCTATCAGGTGTAGATATCTGGAAGTCATTAATTTTGGGTAGAGGCAACATTCTCTATCCTTGGTGGTTATAAATTGGAGGCAACAACATATGAAGAGGGTTCCTAAAGTTTTCTTTTTGGAAATGAGTTCTTTAACTTTTATATTTATAGAAGTATTTTTAATTTATAGAACATTTTTTCACTCTGGCAAGTTATATCTATTTTTTTAACTATAACTATTGCCAATTTGGAATTTGACCTCTATTTTAAAGTCCAATTAATATTTGAAGTAAAATATATTTGGTAGAAATATTTGAAACTATACATGATATTTCCTCTATCAATATTTTTTTCTTTATATCTTCATCTAGAATAGAACATTGTGTCTACCTTAATCTAAATAGTTTGATTATTTGATTTTCATCTTGTATATTTGAGTGATATAGTTATAATCTATAGAAGTTTTATTTTATGTCATTGGACTTCTCTATTTTCTTTAAATTTTATCATTTCCTCATATCATGTTGTATTAAGAGGGAGATTTTATGTGGCTTTCGAATGTTTTATGTTAGCTCTTGAAAATTCTATGTTTGGTTGGATCTCAATGAAGGTTTTTGGAATTCTATGTCTATATATCATTCATAGAAAATAACTTGAGGTTTTGAAATGTTGTAAAAGTGTTGACACATCACCACTTTCTTGCTTTATGTTTTCATTTCATTCTACCCCCTCTTCCTAAACTCAAAGAAGAGCTAGATTTCTATAAAAGTCTCAAAGGTATTCAGCGAGGTGCAAATCAATCCCCTACTTGTTGAATTTTCCATAAGGCTATTAGAGAGTCACAAGCTTTGATGAGAAAATTTTCTTTTTTTTGAACGCACGATGGGACAAGTTTCCAAACGTCTCATTAGAAGGCAGAAATATTTCTTAAATCAGGCCAAGAGAAGAAACTAGAAGTTTTATGCCCAGAGTCCAAACAAGAGCATCTTCAAAGTGTCATTTCTATTACTCCCAAGTATCCTCTTTAGTACGTAGGAGAAGAATACTTATAGGCTTTGTATCACATGTAAGAAGCAGTAGAGAAAGGAGTAAGATCCTTGAGTTTAGAGCCTTATCCACTCCAATTGGAGGCTGAAGTTTCCAAATATGAATACCAGTTTACCTAATCCATAGAAATATTTTCTCCATGTCTCATATACTCCCCCTTGCTCCTAGAAATTTTATGACTTGGGATAGTGGTAGTTCGCTATGGCCACCTAATCCTCTTGATGTCTGGCCCTCCATACCCACTAATTCCCTCAAGGCTATTCCAAAATTATCCAAAGAGGACTTTAAAACCCCTTCCAAACACCTCCAAGACATAGCGGAGGTATGTAGCATTGACAATATAGCAGAGGAGAACATTTCTACGAGATTGTTGGATACCTCTTTCAAAGGGAAGGCTTAAGCTTGGTATCGATCTTTGACTTTCGATTCTATCATCTCATGGGATGAACTTGGAGAAAAGTTATTTGAGCAATTTTTGAAGAAAGAAGATCCTTCTCCACTGCTACATGAATTGATCACCATCAAGAGAGATCCCTAAGAATCCATGAGTGACTTCAACACTAGGTTTAAAAAAACCTAGTAGAGGATCCCAATGACTACCTGACCTCAAGCTTCAATGGCTTTCATGTTTTACCTAAAGGCTATCAATTTAAATATCGCAGTGATGATAACTTCCATGGGAGGATATAGCTTACTCGATGCATATGATTATTAGATACACACAAATAATAACTTGATAGATTCCTAGAAACTTCCACCAAGACCTTCGAAGCCTATTTTCCTAAAAATTATTTGGGTACTCCATTCTAAGAGGAATCTTCTCTAAGCACTTCCACAACAAAAGAGATTATTTTAGGTCCACCACAATCCATGTATGAGTACCCCGCTGCATAGCTAAGCATGTCAAGTTCCTCCTCCTGGGCATCGTAAATCAATGATATGAAGAGCCTTATGTAGTTTTTCACTAATGAGTTAGTTCTCATCAAGCAGTAACAAGTGGCCCCTCTAAAGCAAGCTACCCAGACCTATTAGGGAGGAAGACTACCATATCAACATAACACATACCAAGGACCCTCAAGTTGGGGAGTTCAATAATCGACATCCATGGAAGTGCACATGGATAAAAGACAAAAAAAGAAGTAAAACTATTGAAAAGATGAATATAATAGTTGTGATGGTAATTGGCCTTGCTAAGGATCAAGTAGAGAAGGATAAATTTATGTATGATTCACCCAAAGGATCATCTAATAGGAGGAGATCTGATAGAATACCTACCATTCCTTTGGTTTCCACAAACTTCTCTAAGACTAAGCCTGTTATTGGAGAGAAGAGGAAAGAATATGCAAGCACTCTGATGAAGGAGAAGACATCTTTGACAATTTAGTTGAATATGCGTATAAAATAAAAATGGCCACCCCCACAACATGACAACCAGACCCTACATAGAGAAGAATAAAACCAAAGGTTAAAAGAGATGAATTTGTCAATTTTAATGTATACAAAGAAGAGGAACAATAAGAGAAAGATAAAAACCCCTTCACCTAAAAGAGATCATGTACAATTGAGTTATAAAATTTCACCAAAAGAAAAGAAGTAGAAGAGTAGGACTTCCTCTCTAGTAAGGAGACACAAAGCTATGAAATTAGATGCTTTATTTAATGGGATTATTGAGCATGAAATGATAGATAAAAAACTACTCTATATACTACTATTGATGAGGTAGATAATTCTACAATTGAAGAAGAAATTGTAAAATACATCATTAATTTTGAAGTTAATATGAATAATATTGAAAATAAATTGGCTTTTAGAGTTGAGAGATGTATTGTATGCAAGGAGATAGGAGGAAATTTATGAACATGAAAATTTGAGAGATTTTTCTTTGGACATGATTAGTGAACACCTATCAGAAGAAAATAAATCCACATTGGCTCAATTGTATAGTAGAGAGTTCCAAACAAAGAAAAGGGTAACTACCATTATGAGAAGAGATAAAAATGATTTGGAGAGTCTCTAAAATGAAATATTTGAGAAGTTTGTCTATTTTGTAAGAGATGAAGATTATCTTAATACCCAAGAATAACTGCAAAAACAAAAAAAAACCTTCAACAAGAGGTTATGCAGGAATATGAGCTTGCTTGATATTAAGACCTATCAAAATGATGAGGTATGAATTATGATAAAGTATGATAAAAAAGAGTGTACAATCACTTTCCTTATATAGGAAAGGATGATATGTCGTATTTTATATGATGTTCACATGTATCTTAATCTTAAGACATGTGAAAACTAACTAACTACCTAGTAGATTGTGAAGTCTGAGATAAGGCTTCCAGAAGGAATATTATTTCCTAAGTAAACATGTGAAGGGGGATGGCCCTATTATAAATAATTTTGAATGCTACCTAGGAATTAATTAAACGCCTAAGTAAACTTATGCAAGTATAATTAAATAATTAATTACATTAACACTCCCAATAAGTGAAACTTGGGGAGGAAATGGTAATGCAATGATGATGCAATGATATAATGATGGGTCCTGGCTATATGGACATTTTAGGTACCCATGTACAAACTATAATGCAATCTCTTACAAAAAAAGAAAAGGAGAAAACCTAGAGGGAAGAAAACTCCTCTCCAAAAAAGAGATTAAATGCAAATAAAAGAAAAGATGTGAGGAAGGATGGAGGACTCCATGATACCCCCAAGTACACCATCTATCACATAGATACATGAAAATCAATATCCCCCTCGTAGGAGGGAAAGAGAGATACTATATATCCCCCCATAATAAGTGATGACCTATAAAAATGGTAAGTTCCTGAAGACAAAACATGATCCAATGTCGACAAACAACATGCTTCCCTTTTAGAAGAAACAAAAACAAGTATAAATGTAGGAATGATTCCCATTCTAGATAGTATTTTAAGGAAGGAAGGATGAATGATGATGTTGTTGATGTCTTTGAAAGCTACTCATGTGTCTCCTTTTCCACTGAAGATGAATATGTCACAATCAAATTAGGTACATGCCCAATCAATGAAGAAGTTGATAAATTAGGACTATGTGAAAACTGATGCTGAACAATATCCAAAGAAAAATATGGTTTGACAACATTTGTGAAATAGTTTTCATAAAATAGGAGAGATAACCCCTCAAATGTGTCCTCCAAATCTGAAATGTGAGACTCCAAAAAAGAGAATGCAATGTTTGATAGATAGGAATCCCAATTAGGAAGATAATGAGATACTTGTTGTAATGAATCATTGGATGTTCTCAATGACACATAACCATGAGATGAATGTACCCACTGAATAGGAATGATGGAAGCCTCAGTCAATGAATCTGCACAATCAATCTTTGAAGGTGAAGGTACATCAACTGTCTCTGATGGAGAAGAAGGATAATTTGAATATCCCTCGTCATCCTCATATAAATATTTAAATTACTCTAAATATTCAAAATCTTGCATAATATATACATCATAGGGTATCTTGTTTGAAAAATGAAGAGGCACACGAAAATATGAAATAGGATCATCTAGGAATGGCTAAGTATCATGATCTCCATGTATCTCCCAAATTTAAGTCGAAAGAGTATGGGGAAATCACAATGATCAATACATTTCAAAAAAGCAACATCAATATGTATTGTAATGAGTCCTAAGACATGATCCATTTTGCAATTCTATGTATATTTCTTACTATCAGTACTAGGAGGGGGAACAAGACTATACAAATGTGGCAACAAATGAAGTCATCAAAGATGTTTGATGATACCATTTCTCCGATGTTTATAGTTTACCCTTTTGAACATAATCAAAGCAAGATGAAATGGAAACCCCATAATGAAGTATGATATATCTCCAATATTACAAAGATAATAACCTTCAATATCAATTAGAGACTCCAAAATATTATATCTACTACAAATTAAGTCTTCCAAAATAGGATTTTGTCATGAAGGGTTGCACCCAAATGCTAAGTTTGGAGGTTCAACAATCCCATGAAACATGGAAACATCTTTGAACTTGTGGGTTGCTCATAATGAAGATGAATCTCCAGATTATGGGTTGGTTCCACTTTAGATCTCCTAAAAACTAATAATTTTTCTTAGGAAAATGGAAGAAGGATAGTTAATGAAAGGAAAAGCTAATTTTAGGAGGTGATGCACCAAAATGTAATTAACCTACAATAGCTTGATTCACAACTATTTCTCAAAAAAAAAATTACATAGATCAGTTTGGGAAATTTTATCACATAAATAGGCTTGAGAAACTTATCTTTTTTGAAGGATAAAAAGGTTTTCACAACTTGGAAGACAAGACAAAACAATAGCTCAACCTGCAACTTGTGATGATTAAGTATTTTTGTGTACATGCAACCATGAATAAGATAGAAATTTGAAGGTTTCAACACTAAAACACATCAAATTTGAATCAAAATCATTCATAAGAGACACAAAACCTGAAAGTATGAAGTTAAACACTTGATTATATTGAATAATGGAAGGAATCTTTGCAAACACTGATAAAAATGATCTGGAAAAAAAAAACTACTGCTATATATAAAATGTGAAAATATCTGAGTTACAAATCTCCAAGTATCTCTGCACATGCAAGATACGGGAACAATAAGAACTAAGGAAAAAAGCATAAGATTTTTCTCCTTTAATACAAAAATTATCTTAAGCTGCCAAAAGGTCTCACTTATAGTCAAGTGCACTCCAAAATATCCATCTCACGAGGAAATAAAAAATCCCTAAAAAGGGGACTCATAATTGCTCCAATTTAAGCTAATTTAGCTCTAAACTCCCCCTCTCAAACTATTTGATAAAAAAAAAACACTAAAAATACCTTAGTTTGACTTGAAGTCAAAGATAGAACTCCAAATGCATGCTTGACACTTCAGTTCAATTCCCCCTTTTATTTTTACATGATTTTGGAACTAGAATAAACAATTTGAATAAATATTAAATACAATTAGTTATGATTTTCTTTAATATGTGTTAAGTAGTGGTTTATTTCTTGAATTACATGACAAATATTAAGGTAATTTATAAAATATCACCTTTCTTATTTTTTTACATTTTTATCTTTTGTGTTAACTTCATGCAAAAATAAAAGGTGAAAAAATAAATTTATTTATCTCTTAATTCCCATGGAATTCACTTTTTTTACTAGGAAAATGTCAAGAAATCTTTGGCCATGGCTTAATTATTAATCCTCATGTATTTTATAAATGAAAAGTGAAAATACCCTATTTTGGTTGGCAAAAAATAGGGATTTTTTTGAGAAACCCTAAAGAACTTTAACCCTAGCCATGGGCTCATTTTACATTTGTTTTCTTTTGTAAGCCAAGGGTTTGAGTACCTCTAAAATTTGGGTATTTTCTTGCATAGGTTGAATTGGGACAATGCTAGTAAGTTGTTCTCTTGTTGAAAATGCTGAGATTCTTCATTTTCCTGAAAGAAAGAAAAAAATTATGCTATGTTTGCTGTGAAGGAAAATATTGCCTGTGCTTTGAATTCTATTGATAGTTCTTTTTCTTTTTCTCCTCTATTCAGGCTATTTTCAAATGTAAAAGAAACTCAAAATTGCATTAATACCTCATGCTTCACCAAAGATAATGATGGTAATAACTCTCCAAGTTCTTTCATGAAATATTCATGCTCCATACATTACATTGGAGTGAAGATATTTTATGCATTGTTGCTGCATTATTCATTTAAATCCTCTTAAATTCTCCTTCTTGAGACTCTGTTCCATTTGTCTTCCTTTTTGATATTCATTATTGTGCTAACTGTCACAAGTGGCTCATTGTAGTTTTTACCTGCTTCTCTATAAAATGAAGAAAGTAGCCCTCTATTCTTTTTGTTTTCCTTGAATTTGAGCTCACATCTCACATGTTTGTAGTGAGTCTATATTGATCCCCATGAAACCCATAAGATATGTAATATTTTCATTCTCATGATGATTCATACCAAGAATGGATATTTCAGTTCATATGAAGGATTTTAGAGCATCTTTCATTGATTATTTAACATCTATTACCTCTTGTAGGTGGTTGTACAAATGGTTTTCTTCACTCAATCTTCATAGGTCATTGTTTCATAACTTGTTAATTGGACAACTCATATAGTGACATTTCTCTCTTCATTGTTGCTTGATCTATTTCTTTGGAATTGTCCTTATGTCATCTTGTTCCTAAAGATTTTCTCATAACATTTTGTTTTCATCTTGACTTCTATTGACACCTATATTTATTGTAATGCATTCTCCTTGAGGTTTTGACTATCCACTTGAATAATGACTGCCATTTCTTTCTTTTGAGGCTGCAAAATACAAATGCTATGTACTAGATGGCATTGTCTTTATATGATCCAAACATGACAGTTCACTTAATACCCTTTTGATGTTTAACCTCATAACTATTTCAAAACTTTGGCACAAATATTTTACAATCAATGAAACTCAGATAGCTATATGTAGACACTGAAAAATGTCCTGAAGGATGTCACACACTCGAATTTGATATACAAACACCATTGCATCTGACAAACCATCCTCTTTTTGCTTAATTGATTAAATTAACGTAGTTATTTAATTAATTTCATCATTTTCATCCATTAATCTAATTAACATAATTAGGTTAATTCACCTCCTTTCATGCTAACCTTTTGTCCTATTAAATTGAATGAATCAAATTATTTAATTTAATCCCTATAATCATCTTCTTTAATTAAATACCCCTAAGTTGTTTAATTAAATATCATCTTTCTTTTCCCCTTTTCATTAAATCATTTATTTAATGAATATAATATAGTTCCCATTTTCATTAAATAAATTAATTATTTAATGAATATGCTATTTCTCCTAATTTTCATAATTAAAACTTTATTTAATTATTAAATTACTAATAAATCTAATTTCACCCAATTGCAAGGGAATATTCCTCCTTTGCACATTCCTCTAAAAAAGGAATATTCCCATGGAATATTCTTTCCTCTTTTGCACATTAAAAATTTGTATTAATTTGCTAAATATCTAATTTCCTCACCCATGAGGATATTCTAAGGAATATTCTTCCTTTTAACAAACAAGACTTCATGTGTAAGTTAGCTTACAAGAATTCTTGTGCAAGACCTGAAAGTGTGTTTGTTTGGATTAATGTGATCCCTTGATTAAATATCATTTTGGATTTTCAACCCTTGATGGGAATCCGTGGTCCATCCATATTCCTTCTTTTTTGATTATTAATTAACCTTTTTTATCTCAACCCTCCATTTCTCATTTATCGTCCTATAAATAAAGCACTATTTGGAGACAAATGGATCCATTTGTTAACATCAAACTTATGTTGTTAAAATAACTTGCATTTGCACTCAAATTTAACCTCATTTTAGCTTATTTTAATTACATCATATTATCTTAGCTTCTATTAATGTCTTCCATGAGAACATAAATGCATCCATTTAGTATTGTGTAATTAAGGTTTGAATATTTTTTAGCTTAAACTTATTTTAGGTTAGCTTTGCATATACCCATATAAATCATATTAGTATACATCATGTTAAACTAGCTTGCATCATGTTCATTTAGCTTTAAATCATGTTTCATCATCACACATCTTTCATCGATTTCATCAATTCTCTTTTATATAACCAATCAAAATAAGCTCATTATCTAAGGGATTGGGAAAGGGTTGCCATTCCACAACAATGCGATACCACTCCCCCAATAGGATAAGTTCCAATGTCTTAGATTATAGTTTTTTCAAGCTTTCATTATTTTGAATGTTAGTTTTAATGGCTTGTTTGTCTTTATTTACAGTGAGTGATCTTATTGAGAGTATATATAGTGGATTAAATATGCCTTGAATTTGCATGGACTGGGTGTATTTAACCTATACTATGTAAAGCTTAACTAATCTAAACATGATTGTAATAATTAATTTAAAACAATGTAATTAGCTAAATTAAGTTACATTCCCAATTAAATTCTTTCAAAGTTAAACTAGGAAGCCATTAAAACTTGAAATAAAGCTCAAATTGCACAAAATAATATTAATTAAACTCAGCAAACTTCATCCCATTGGAGGATTGGTGCTACATCAAATGTGGCATTCAACCCTTTCCCAATCCTATTTTATTGAAATAAGCTTGGATGATGTCAAATAAAATTCTCTCAAATGGATGTGATAAAATCTAGTTGCCCTCAAAGATAGTGATATCAATTGGACTATGTAAATGTGTATGACTTTCAATAGTATGACTTCTCTCTTAAAATATTGATCTATTTGTCTCCAAATAGAGACATATTTATAGGAGAGAAAATGAGAAATGAAGGGTTAAGATTAAAAAAGCTAATAAATGGTCAAAAAGGAAGGAAGATGGAGGAATGGATCATGGATTCCCATCAAGGGTTGAAAATTCAAGATGATATTTAATCAAGGTCTAACATTAATCCAAAGAAACACACTTTCAACACTTGCATAAAAATTATTGTAGGTTAACTTGCACATGAAGTCTTCTAAGTTTGTTAAAAGAAAGAATATTCCTTATAATATCTATAGGTTAGCTACACCCAATGCATATTGATTTGAGGCATATTTAATCCACTAAGCATCAATCCCAGTAAGATCATTCATTGTAAACAACGACAAAGAAGCCATTCAAACTAACATTCTAATTCATGAAAGCTTGACAAACCTATAATCTAAGACATTGAAACTTATCTTATTAGGGGAGTGTGTTGGAATTTGTTGAGATGATGTTGATTACTTGTTGTCATTAATGGTTTTCATTGATGTCAAAATATCTTGGTTGTGTGACCAATATTTTTTTTGGTGCTCTGGTGATCTAGATTGGCCTAGTTTCATATTTTGTGTTGTAATGATCTATCTTGGGTTATATCTATCTTGGTCCCATTCCTCCTGTAACATGATGGGATACATTATTTTGGGTTTAGACTAATCTAGTAGTTGGTTAATGTTCTCTAGAACATGGTTTGCATTGTAACATCTATACCTTATTCTATGGTTCCAAATATCATATAGCATGTTGATTTGAGAGAGGAGATTCTGTGTGGTCCACATTTCATTCCTCTCCACCATGGAATTTTTTTGTGGTGAACTACTTCAATTTTCGCTTGGCCAACTTAGAAATTATGAAATTGTGTTTGGCTAACTTGGGATATTATGGAAGCATGGAATGGTATAAGTATAATATTTTTTTGTTCGATGAAGGCAAGCATGATGAATATGAATATGAATATCCAGACATTGTGAAGTGTGTGAAAGTGTATGACTGGAGGAAGCAAATAGTGAGATTATATCCAGTGTCATTGTTGTTGATAGTTATTTTTAGTGGTGGATTCCCTTTCATCATTTTTTACGTTGTGAGCTATTTTCTATAGGTAGTGAGCCTCTCCCTTTTGGTAATGAACCTTTCTCTTTTTGCAATGAGCCTTTTTGTATCTTTAACTACAATAATTGGGTAGTGAGCCCTTTTAAAAATCACCTTAATTGGTGTTTTTAATTGGGAATTAACATTCTCCGTGGTTTTTCCCTTCTTGGGTTTCCACATAAATTCTATTGTTTTGTGTGCTTGGTGTTGTTATGTGCTTACATGCTCATCAATATCTATTTGATTTAAGCTTTCTCTAGATTAATTAAAATAAATAAAATTGATAATAACCAATTCACCCCCCTCTCAATTATTCAGATTATTTAACAATTGGTATCAGAGCTTTGGTTCCTTGAAGAAGAGCTTAACCGCTTGGGGTAGATCTAATGGCACGAAAATTAACAATTATCATCTTTGATGGATCTAACTATAGTTTATAGAATGTGTAGATGAGAGTATACCTAATCTCTCTCTGCTACAGGACTTGGAAAGTTGTTGAGACAAAATATGTTGAGCTAAAAAAAGGTGTTTCTACTGCATATGAGATTTCATCCTATGAGGAGAATGAGAAGGAAAGGTATGCGATATTTATTGGTTTATCCAAGACCAAGCTAACAAAATTTATTTCATTGGGCATTGTTTATAAAGTTTGGGAAAATTTGAAATAAATCTATGAAGGAAATGATAGAGTTAAACTATCAAATAAGTTGACAGCTAAGCACAAATATGAGAACTTGAGGATGGAAGAAGGTGAGGATATTGCAAGCTACTTTCAAAGGGTTGAATTTTTAGTAAATGAAGTCAAAAATCAAGGAGGTACTCTAACATATGAAGATGTAATGGAAAATATTTTAATGAACCTACCAAAGAGCTACAATGACAAGATCTTAGCTATAGAGGAAGTTTATGGTTTGAAGAATTTCACCAGAGAGCATCTATTTTGCACGTTGACTACATTTTGAGATGAGGAATTTTGGAAAAGGAAAGGAGAAAACATAAACTGCTCTCAAAGTGACAAGAAAATTAGATGATCTAGATAGTGAAAGTTTTGAAGAGTTGGAGGAAAATTCCACAAGGAATTTGGAGAAAGGTACCAATAAGTACAAAGGTATGTTACCTCTTAAATGTTTTAGATGTGTAAGTATTGGTCATTTAGCAACTAAGTGTCTAGAGAAAGGAATGAGATAAAAGTTCAAAAAGATCAATAAGAATGCCTATTATGCCAATGAGAATGTTGGCATCTTAGATGATGAATCAAATCATGAGGATTGTTTATTTTTGGTTGAAAAGAATGAACCTAAATTTGGTATCTCTAATATTTTTCTGAAATCTAATGATGACATTGAGACTACATTATTTTTTAAAATAAATAGAGTTGAATGGTTGATTGATAGTGGATGCTCGAATCATATGACCAATGAAAAAAATAAGTTTCTGAAGCTTGAGAAAAATGATGGAGGTTTTGTTAAATTTGGAGATGATAAAACAACATAGATTGTTGGAATTGTTTCTATTACCATTGATGGAAACCATAACACTAAAAATGTTTACTATGTGAAGGGATTATATCATAATATTATGAGTGTTGGACAAATGTGCAGAAATTGTTACAATGTGGTGTTTTAGGATGATGGTTGTGAGATCCAAAAAAAATGTAAAAAAAATATTTTAGTTTGAGAAAGAAAAGTGGAAATATGTATGATGAGGGAAAAATGTGTCATCCTTTTATCTCTCATTTGTGTCAAACCTTGTCATCTTTCCTAGTGTCTCTTGTCGTTCTTGTCAATTTTTGTTAATGAATAGATGATATTTTATGAAATAGAATAAAAGGTTAAACTAGTGAAAATATCAATTTTGTTGACTATTGTTAACTGTCTCTTTGATTTTGGTGACAAGAAGTGTTTAATGGTTGGCAACATGCATGAAGGATATTGGTGGAAGGATAACTAAATTGTTGAATATGTATTTTCATTTTTGTTTTTACTCATCAAAGATTAGTCATTTTATTTTAGGTTGTTACGCTGTTCTTGGAAAACTTTCAAAAGACTTTAAAACTATTTTTGATTATCTTCTAAAGGTTGTTGGCTGAAAGTGACTAACAAGCAAAATGTTTTATCGATTACATCTGAAAGACTATTAGACATTTAGGTAAGCTTCAATATGTATATATATGCGTGTACACTGAAACTATATATCAATATACATAATTAAAAATAGAACCAAGGTGATTTTCTATATACTCTATCTATGATTGTTTGGATGAATGGAAGTGATAGTAGCATAATTTTGTGAACGTGAGTTTTATCATCCAATTACCGGTGAAGGTAGGGCCCACTTTCTCGATTGATTCGTGATTATTGCATTAGATTGTGTGTGTGGTAATGTATTCTTTGAATTTATAAGTTTAATTATTTCATTACTGTATTGTTGTCTAAATCTTTTGTTGTGTGATTCATTTCCACGAGGGTATTAATCATTATTAAGTTGTTAAATAATTACCAATACAATATGTATTCATTCAATAGTTGTTTGCTAGTATATGCAGATCATTAAACATAAGAACAGTTGAATAAGTTAATGGGATTGTTCCAAATTTTGTATTAAACAGTATTGAAGGTTTGTTTTCAGTAGTTCAATTTCAACTCTGTGAAACGTAATTTTCAAATAGATTTCTATTTTGTTACCTTACTACTCTTTTTTTAAGTGCCAGTAATTTGTTTTTGTGCAGAACTATTTCTTCATAGGTTCCTATCACACTTGTGACAGGAAGTCTGTTAATCCGAATTTTTCCATAAGTAAATTATATTAGGTTGCATCCATCAGCCCTTGGTTTGTTAATTGCAGCTCTTTGGCATATTTCCACAACACAGTTGAAAATCCTACATTCCTGGATTGACACTTTAGGATGAACTAAGGAAGCTATTTCCAAAAAAAATGTACATCAAATCCAATTTAAAGAGTAATTCAGAAACCACAATTTTATCCAATCAATGTATCAGCTAGATTGAGCTACAAAAATAGGTTTGGTATCTCAATCCAACAACAATTAGCTCTAGCATCGAAGGATGTGTCACATTAACTTTGATATTTTGGTAAGGATAAGTTCATCAAGAGAAGCTAGATATTTTCTAGGACTAATCAAACTAGACAATACTATCGACAAAGGATGTCAAGAAGGAAATTAGACCAGAGAAATATTCTAGAGAAAATAAGATTCATCTACCAGACTATTGGAACTTGTACACATTGAGCTTTGTGGTCCAACCAAAACAATAATCTTATAAGGTGAGAATTATTCCATGCTTTTAATAGATGATCATTCTAGATTTACCTGGGATGCATTTTTGAGAGAAAAATCAGAGGTGGAAAAAATCAAGATTTTTAGAGCAAGAGTTGACAATGCAACTGATAAGAGAATCAAGTGTTTAAGATTTGATAGATGAGGAGAGTTTAATTTTGATGAGTTCAATAAATACTATGAAAATCATGGAATTAAGAGAAAGCTATCTGCCCCTAGAATATCTCAGTAAAATGGTGTAGTTGAAAGAATGAACTAGAAACTTCAAGAAGCAAATAGAACAATGATCATGGAAGTAGGTTTACCATGGCTCTATTGGAAAGAAGTAATACACACAATAGTATACACTTAACAAAGTACTATTCCAAAGGAATTATGGAAAGACATCATATGAGTTATGGAATGGAAGAGCTCCCACAGTAAAGTACTTCAAGATTTTTGGAAGCAAGTGCTACATCTAGAAAGATGATGACAATATTGAAAAGTTTGATAGCAGAGATAATGAAGGCATATTCTTGTGTTACTCTACTAGAATTAAAGTGTACCAATGTTACAACAAGAGACTAAACAAGATGGTTGAAAGTGAAAATGTGAAAGTAGATGAAGATTCTCAAAGAATTCATGATAGACATTTTGAATATGAGCCCATACCGGTAGACAAAAATGTAATCGGAACAAATCAGGTGTTCTGTAAAAGTTTGGATGAGAATAAAAAGGTAATAAGAAAAAAGGAAAGATTGTTTTGCAAAGGTTACACTCAAATTGAAGGTATTTATTTTGAAGAAACCTATGCCCCTATTACTTAGATGGAAGGAATTCATATTTTCTTAGCTTCTAGATATCTCAAGGATTTCAAATTTTATCAAATAGATGTGAAATATGCATTCTTGAATGGAGAAATGAAGGAAGAAGTCTACATTGAGCAACCAAAGGGATTCAAATTTGGAAGTGACCAAGACGCCTTTTTTAGGTTGAAGAAATTTGTGTATGGATTGAAGCAAGCACCTAGAGCCTAGTATGGTAGATTAGACAGGTACTTGATTGGACAAGGATTTCAAAAGGCATCTACTAGCAATAATTTATACTACAAAACTCACTCGGATCAAATGTTGATTGTTGTAGTTCATGTTGATGACATAATTTTTGGAGGAGATGATGATGTGTGCAGAAAATTTGTAGATGAAATGTAAAATTAATTTGAAATGTCTATGATAGGTGAGCTAAATTTCTTCCTTGGATTGCAAGTAAATCAAAACAACAATGGAATTTTGATTTCTCAATCCAAGTATACAAAAGAACTATTGAAGAAGTTTGGGTTGGAGAATTCTAAACTAGTTTGTACACCTATTGTTACCATATGCAAGTTGAAAAAAAGAAGATGAATCACCTAAAGATGATGCAAGCATGTACAAATCAATGATTGGAGGATTGGTATATTTGAATACCACTAGACCACACATTATGTATGTTTTTTTAGAAGCCATGTTTCAGCAAGAACCATAGGAATCACATGTTGTTGCAATAAAAAGGATCTTTAGATACTTGAAGGGTACAAAATATTTTGGGTTATGGTATCTAAAGGACTCAGAATTCACTTTAATAGCTTAAACTAAAGCTTATTGGGTTAGATGTGTTGATAACAGGTGGATTATAAGTGGTGGATCTTATTTCCTTGGCTCCCAATTGTTTGCTTGTTCAAGTAAGAAACAAGATACTATATCTTTATTTATTATTGAACTTGAATACATTACAACATCCTCATGTTGCACTCAAATACTGTGGATGAAACAGACACTCAAGGATTTTGGCATATCATTTGATGAATTGATCTCAATCATGTGTGACAATACTAGGGAAATAAATATTTCCAAGAATCTAGTACAACACTCCAAAATGAAGCATATATCCATAAGATATCATTTCTTGAGAGAGAAGGTGTTGGAAAATGAAGTAAAACTTGAATATGTACCAACAAAAGAGAAGATTACAAATATTTTCACAAAACCATTGAGCAAAGATACTTATGAGTATCTTCGGAAAAAGTTAGGGGTTTTTCCCCCTCCTAGTCTACAATAACATGCATTGGGGTGTACATTGGTCTAGGGTATTATATGCTCATTTTTATCTAGATCAATTTTTAGCGACTTCCTCATAGGGGAAGCAAAGAAAGGTTTTTAGGGGGATTTTTTCCCTTTGTCTTTGATGTCCAAGGGGGAGAAGAAAAGAAGATAAGATGGTCCTTGATGCTAAAATTGAGTTGTTTGGTTTTTTATTGATCAGTTTTTCCATCAATGAAAAAGGGGGAGATTGTTGTAATGTGTTGAAATGATGTTGATTGCTTGTTTTCATTAATGTTTGTCATTGATGTCAACAAATCTTGGTTGTGTGATCGATGTTTTGTTTTGGTGCTATAGTGATCTAAATTGGCTTGGTTTTGGATGTCCTATTGTAATGATCTATCTTGGGTTGTATCTTCCTTGGTTCCATTCCTCCTATAACATAATGAGATACATTTTTTTGGGTCCAGACCAATCTTGTAATTGGTTAACGTGCTCTAGAACATGGTTTGTATTGTAATGTGTATATCTTATTATATAGTTATGGGTATCATGTAGCATGTTGATTTGAGAGAGGAGATTTTGTGTGGTCCATGTTTCATTCCTCTCCATCGTGGGAATGTTTTTGTGGTGACCTATTGAAATTTATGCTTGGCTAACTTAGAAATTATGAAATTATGTTTGGCCAACTTGGGAGAATATTGAAGCATGGAATGGTATAAGTATAAGATGTTTTTGTTTGATGAAGGAAAGTGTGATAAATTCAAATTTGAATATCTAGACATTGTGAAGTGTGCAAAAGTGTATGATAGGAAGCAATAGACAGTGAGATTCAATCTGGTGCCATTGTTGGTGATAGCTATTTTTAGTGGTGGATTCCATTTTCTTCATTCTTCAAGAAGTGAGTCATTTTCTGTAGGTAGTGAGCCTCTCTCTTTTGGCATTGAGCCTTTCACTTTTGGTAGCGAGCCTTTTTGTATCTTTTTCTATAATAGTTGGGCAGTGAGACCAACTGGAAATGAGCCCTTGTATAAATCACCTTAACCGATGTCACCTTAACCGATGTTTTATAATTGAGAATTAGCATGCTCTGTGGTTTTTCCCTTCTTGGGTTTCCATGTGAATTCTGGTGTTTTGTGTGCATGGTTTTGTGTGCTTACATGTTCATCAATATTTGTTTGATTTATTTTTTCTCAAGATTAATTTAAATAAATAAAATTGATAATAACTAATAACCCCTCTCACTTATCCAAACTGATCAATAGAGTGGTGCTTCATTGATGTGGAATGGTGACCCTTTCCCAATCCTTCGATAATGAGCTTCTTTCAAATGTTTTTATTGAAGATAATCAATGAAATCAATGAAATATGTGTGATAAAATATGATTTAAAGCTAAATGAACATGATAAAATCTAACATGATCAATGTCAATGTATGCAAAGCTATTTTAAATGAAATTTAATATAAAAAGATTCAAACCCTAATTAAAAATATAATCTAAATGGATGCATCTATGTTAGCATGGAATCCATTAATGGAAGCTATGATAATATGCAAGTAAAATGATGGTAAATGAGTGCTAAATATGAGTGCAAGTGCAAGTGATTTTAATAGCATAAGTTTGTTGTTAAAAGATGGATCCATTTGTCTCCAAATAGTGATATATTTATAGGAGAGAAAATGAGAAATTAAGAGTTAAGATTAAAAAGGTTAATCAATGGGGAGAGATGAAACATGGATCATGAATTATCATCAATATATGAGAATCAATGATCACATGGATCAAGGAAAGAATCAAGGGTTCATATTCTTCCAAACAAACACACTTTGAAAACTTGCACAAGAAGTCTTGTAAGATAACTTGCACATGAAGTCTTGTAAGTTAACTTGCACATGAAGTCTTGTAAGTTTGTTATAAGGAAGAATATTCCTTTTTTCAAATGAGTGAAGAGAGATAATATTCTTTGGAATATTCTCATGAGTGAGGAAAATAGATATTTAACAAATTAAAACAAATTTTTAATGTGTAAAAGGGGAAGGAATATTCCATGGAAATATTCCCTTTTTTGAGGAATGTGCAAAGGAGGAATATCCCCAAGAAATATTCCCTTGCAAGTGGGGGGATTATATGTATTAGTAATTTGATAATTAAATATTGTTTCAATTATGCAAATTAGGGGAATTAGACAATATGCATTAAATAAAATGATTTAATGAAAAGGGGAAAGTGATGTGATATTTAATTAAATAACTTAGGGTTATTTAATTAAACAAGAGGACCTAGGGATTTAAATAAAATAAATTGATGTATTTAATTTAATAAGATGAAATATTGGCATGAAAGGGGGTGAATTAAACTAATTAGGTCAATTAGATTAACAAATGAAAAATGATGTGATTAATTAAATAGCTAGACTAATTTAATCACTTAAGTGAAAAGAGGATGGTTTTTACGATGAAATGATGTTAGCTAGCCAATGTGATCCATTGAGACATTTTTAGGTGTTTACTTTTTTCCCCTTTGTCTTGAGCAGTGTACTCATTGCATTGGTTCAAAGATTGATGTTGATGATGATGAAAAAATGGATATTGATGATATTTTGGAGATGTTGATAGCCAAGCTAAAGTTGATTGATCTGATTGATTGATGGAATTATTGATTATTCACAACAATGCAAGGATTATGTTGAATAAAGCGAGGATTGATAGGGAAAAATATATCCCAATGATGGTTGATTTGATAGATTTGATCAAGTTTTTCTAGCAAGACTAAGAACAAAATTCGTTAGATGATTTGATATCAATATGATCAAAATATGGTTGGTTTCCCCCTTGAGAGATTGATAAGAGAGTAAAGTGTTTTTATCAGGCTCATGATAGGTTAAAATTAGACTGATGGTTGAGATGTTGAGATTTTAGGTTAGTTTTTGATCAAGGAGCTGCAACTTTTCAGATTTTTAAGCTAAAGATGATATAGATGCCCCATTGTGCCCCAATGGAAAAGGGTTTGTTGGTGTGCTATCTCATATTTTGATGTAGATAGACGTGATGATGTATAGAAAATCATCAACCATGATTAAACTCATGCATATTTTGATATATCACATATATTTAATACTTGGATAGAAATGTTAGTAAAGATAGAAGAATAAGAATAATAAGATGGATGGATTTACCATTGATTATGAGATTGATTTAGAAGTCCAACAAGACTATGATCCACTGAAGATTTATTAGATATGGTGATGAGAGATGATGATGATTATGATGATGAATTTGTCATATTTTGGGATTGGGATTTTTCATCATTCCTTATTTTTGATATAACATATAGACACGATGCATCAAGGTATTTAAAACTATGATGGCATTATATCTAGTGACATGGATTTTGACTTTGAAAACATATAGGATAGTTCTTTTTCACACATTGAGATACAAAAACCTCATTGGAAAATATCTTATAAGCTTAGAATATCTCAGACCAAAGAATACACAATAGTCAAAAATCTACTCTAAATGACCTCCCTACACACAACTAAGCAAGTATGCGCCAAGATTATTTTACAAGAATACCCAAAAGAATAAAAAACAAAATTTAATGATCAATTCCCCATTCCTTTCTCTCTAAATAATTTTAATATAAATTATCAAGATGTCTTTAGAATGGGTCATTAAGATAAATCATAAGAAAAGATCAAAGCCAAATAGTTAGTGTTATCTATATATCTCTCCATTTTAACGTAGCTAAGGTGATTTATGATACTAATGTCCATCAAAGGAAGGATACATCTTAGGACATGTTGATCAAATTTTTTCATTAGGATGAGGTGTGTGATAAGCCATTGATACAAACTTCACTGATTCATTTACCTATGATCCAAGCTTTAGATTTTGACACTTAGGTTCTCTCTTTATAACTTGTGACACTTGTTTTCTATTTGTTTTGACAAAGGTTGAAGGTGATGATCAATTTATTATGTATGAAAGATTATTTTGGGTTAAAAAGAAATGGGATGGATGGTTTTGGTCTTTTGGAATATTTCAATGTTTTTAGTGTTTTGAAAATGTTTTGATGTTGTTTTTGGTCTTTTTGAAAGTTTATGTAAATGTTTTGGTTTTAAATTATTTGAGTTTTTTTATGTTTTTCTCTAAGATATTTGATGTTGTTTAGGCCTTTTGAATGTTCCAATGTTTTTTCACTTTTCACTTTTTAATTTTTTAGTATTTTTTTAAATTTCAAATGTTTTTGTGTTTTCTAAGTTTCCAAATGTTTTTGGTTTTTTCTAAGTTTTTGAATGTTTTGGGTGTTTTATGATATTTGAATGTTTAGAGTTTTTCAAGATATTTGAATATTAGGGTTTTTTGAGATTTTTTGCCAAGAACCTAACCTAAAAGACTATCATAGGGGCCTCGAGGGTTGATCAAAGATTAGCCTTGCCTACATTATACATGTAGAAACCACCTAGTTCAACTAAATCAACTTATTTGACAATGAGAAATGAACAGTTGATGAATTGTTAGTTTATTATGATGGAATCCTAAAACACTAACCTAGGGTGTCTCAGGGGCACATCAATGATTGCCTTGCCTACATTCTGGCTTAGAGACTCATAGTTTGACAAGGCAATGTTTTTTTTTATTTTGACATTTTAACCTTTTTAAGGATTTTAATGTGTTTTAGATATTTTGAATTTTAGCTATGATTTAGATGTTTTTGATTTTTTGAATTATGTTGATGAGTATATGGATATGTGACAATTTCAATGATCTGTTTTGAGATTTTTTTGATAACCAAGCTAGGTTTAATTGATCTGATTAATGAATTGATGATGATCACATTGTTGAGAATATACAACAATGCAAGAATAGTGTTAATAACCATGAGGATTTGGAAGGATATCCAAAGATGATGATGGATTGATTGGATAAGATTGATCAAGATTTTGAAGCTCGGTTTGGAATTTTTTTTTTTGGAATAATTTGATGTGATGTTGAGGTGAAAGGTAGATGCAACTGATATTAATTGTTTGGGTTGATGTTTGATAAAAGCTAAACCTTGATAAAGAACATATTTTCATCAAAATGAGCCATGGGCTAGTGATTTAGATTTTAGCTTACAAATGATTTGACCAATTTTATTCGTGTTAGAATTTTTCTTAGATCACCACATAAGTTATAGGATATAGCTCAAGATGTATTCTTGAAGCAAGATATAAGTATCTACCCCTAGTGTCTAGCAATGTATGGAGTGATATGGGTGGATTCATGGATAAATGAATGGATGGATGGATGGATTATCTTGTGATAGAATAACATGTTTGGATAGAGTATGCCTCTTTGGAAAATACATCATGGCTCATATAATGTTGTTTAGGATAGGACCAATGATAGTGACCAAGGTCAATATTTTTTCCATAAGAAAGTGTGAAGTACATACAACAACTTTTCCAAGATCAGGATAAACTAGATGCAATGAAAATGGATTGGATAATCAATCATGGATTTATTATGGATAAGATGGATGTAATGCAAGATTTATTATGGATGGGATGAGATTCTTCCACTAGAAATGGTGTACATAGATGCTTGATTCTACTCATGGCACCTATTTTCCAAGTTTTCATCATGATACTTGTCCAATAAGTCACTAGAGTGGTTTTCACTAGATGATTTTTCTCTTGACTATTTTCTTGATATTTTGAGTTTTGAAAGTTTATTCTCATGTTGAACCACCTAGTGGTGTTGATGTAAAAATTGCTAGTGGTGATATAGATTTTGTTGTAATGATGTGTCAATGATATCCTCCTTGGAGTAGATTCTTTGTTAGCATACAAGAACTTGAATGTAACCCTTGCATTCTCTTATCCACTTTGTCTATATCAGAGTTAACCTTACCTAGATATGCACATCATGATAGAGTTCCCTTATATTCCTTATGATAAACCGTTGCTACCAATACACAACCAATATGAGAGTTGGATACCATGGATTTCCAATTTTATGGTGGAATGCATTGAGGGATATGAGATGCATATGGATCGGTCAACAATTTGGAATATTTGATTCTCCAAACTTGCGATGATGAGCAATGATGCGTTGATATGGAGATTTGATTGGGACCATCTTCTTGATATACCTTGTAGATCACACTTCAAGATTTCTTTTATATCGATGGACAATTTTGATGGATACATTTCCCTTTTTGACTTTTCCCCATAGTTTCTTTGACTAATGGAGTCTAATAGGGATGGTTTTCTTTATTTTTCTTTGGTCTCCATTTGAATTTTTCTTGTCCATTTTTCTTTATTCATTCTTTTTCTTCAATAATTTGTTCTTTTCTTTGATATAGTCCTCTTTCTTGTGGTTGGTCCAAATTAGGGGGTGGAATGATGTATGGATGATGACTCATGATATGAATGGTTGGATTTTTGGTAGTTATTTCATCATAAGGACTCTGCGTGCTCCCCATGTTGGTGTTTTCACTCAATAAAGTTTCCCCTAGTATTATGGGTGTATTACTGGAATGCTTTGATTCTATTGATAATGAACCATTTCCTTTCTATAAAATATATTTTAGCTTTGTTGATTTTTGATAATGCTTGATATCCTCATACTCACTTTCTTCAATCTATATGGAGGATGTTTATAATTTTGATGTGTCTTCAAAAGGTGTTGATTCTTTACAATCCATATAGGAATCTTCCTCATGATCCATTTTTTCTTGCTCTTCAAAGAATTTTTATAATTCACCATCCATGTAAAGGTCTTCTTAATGATCAATTTTTGATATTTCTATAGATTTTGCTATGCCTTGATCATGTTTAAATATATTAAGAGTAGGAGAATTTTTCTCCTTGGTAATGATTTCAAGAGTATGCAACTCTTTTTTTGGATGAAGGTTATCTATATGTCCATTATAAGTAATAATATCATGGGTAGATGGAGGAGTATGTGATATATGGATATGATCATTATTTGAAACATATTGTATGGATTAGAAAACACCCCTTAGATAATGGTAGTATCTTGGAGATATGGGTTCTTGATCTTGAATCTATGTGGTGTTATCTTCAATATGCTTGAGTTCATGTTCTTGGCATGGATCAATTTGAAATGATGGATTGTTTGCAAAGGGTTCTTGAATGTCTTCATTATGCATGGGAAGTGGATCAAAATTCTCTTGATCCTTGAGTGGATTTGGATCAAATGTTGAGTTGAGGATTCCTTCAATATCTATAGCCATGAGGTCAAAGGATGTCAATATGTCTAGGAAAGGACCATTGCTTGAATTTGGTGAAAGATTTTGATTATTCTTTGGAATATATTTTTGAGATATGTCCTCTAACTCATTCAGTAATGTAGAGGCATCATCAACATGATCATTGGTTAATGGATCTTGAATTTTGTCCTCAAAAATTATTGTAGAAAACTTGTCGATGTCTTCAACCATGAGATCAAATTATGTTAAGATTTCTTCAAAGGGATCCTTCTTGGATATTGTTGATGGGTTTCAATCATGATTAAAAATTAAATCTTGATGTGTTTTTATTTGATCATTGGATGCGGTAGAAACATCTTCAAGGTGCTCATTGATGAATAGATCTTCATCATTGTTTTCAATGATTGTGGTGGAGATATTGTCACTACTATCATTAGTTGTTGAATCTTGGTCATTATCCTCAACAATTATTTTTCTTTGATCAAGAAGGTCTTGAATGAGATCTTTGAGTTTGATACAATCTAATGTGTTGTGACCTTTTTTTCTATGGTATTAACAATAATAATTATCATCATCCCATGGGAACTTGATGCTATATTCAGCTCCATTTTATTCTTCTAGAAGATTGATAAGTTTAACATGAAATAATGTGTTTAATGTTGATTCAATTGGCTTCCCTAAAGGAGTGTATTCATTTTTTTCATCTTGTGAGATTTTTTCTTGTTGAGATTTATCTATTTTTTATTCATCTTCGAGATGTTGTGATTGATCTTGTTGTTAAGGTTTTTGATTTTAATATCCAACTTCTTGATATTGAAGATGTTCTTGATATGGTTGTAGACATAAATCATTGTTTTGATGACATGGTTTAACCAATGGGGGAGTGTGTTGATATTTGGGTGGAGATGTCTCTTAATGATATGAATCAACAAATTTTCTAAGTATGACAATTTAATTTCACATAATTTGATCTTGATTTTTATTTGGATACCCTTAGTGTAGTGGATTTGGTTGTTGGTCAATAATATTTGGAATATACACATGTGGTACTTGTATGGGATCATCCACAAATTGATTTGGGACCATATTTTGATTTGGGGTGATGTTTAGATTTTATATCATAGGTTAGCATTGAACATTGTTGTGGTTGGGAGACACATTTCTTTGATTTACGTAACCTTTATTTTGTATGGTGTTTCCTTGATTTGGATCAATACATTGAGTTTCTAGTATATTATTTGGATATTGAACTTGCATTGGTGTGATTTTCAAACATATCTATCCCATAGTTCACCAAGTGTGGATTTGATATGCTCATGTTTGCTAATTTTATATTTGGTATATTAACATTTGGAATGTATTGATTTTATGGGATAATGTTGTTTTGTTTAATAATCGTGTATTTATTGTTTGGTTGATAGGTTTGTAGGTTCTTACTTTGATCTAGATCTACCATAGGGAAAGGTATTCCAAAATTAAGATTGGGTATACTCACATTTTTTGTAGCATTGAGGTTTGTAGGATATAATGATCCCATGTGTGAATTGTATAGATGAAATTTTTGATAATGAACTGGAATTGTAAGGCTTTGATAGTTTGGTTGATTTAGATCACTCATGATGTGTGAATCGAGTTTATATTCCATATTTTTCTTGTGTTTTGAACTTGTTGCAAAAGTGAACCTCTAAGGTGTTTTGGACCAATGGTGACAATGGGAGATGAAAAAGGTGAATGATATGGAGATTGATCTCTGCAAAATTTTGAACACTTTTAGACAAAGAGGCTTGATGTTTTGATGTTATGGATAAAGGTGTTAATGAACTTGCAAATATTTAAGGTAGAATTGCATCCTTCAAGATAAACTAGTCCAAAAGTGATAAATAACTCAACTAAATGCATGGAAAAGGATTCATTTCACATAAAAAGTAGCCAAGTTAGGGTTTGGGTTGATAGATGTCTAAGTCCAAAGTGTTGGCATGTTCAAAATTTTGCAGAGTTTGGTAAAGTGAAGGATGAATTATGAAGGGTGGATGAAGTGCTTGATCCAAAATGTTAACCTAGAATAAACCTTTGATTTTTGCAAGACCAAGGTGTTGAAATTTTTTTTATACCTCTAAAGTGATAAAACCCTAAGAACTCAATGATTTTGGACAATAGAACTCAAATAATTTTGGATAATGAAACTCAATGATTTCAATGTTTTCCTTGTCTCAATTTTCTTGTTCCCCTGCAATTTACTCAAAGTTTGGATGTATGATAGCAAGTGTAAGGTTGTTCAACAAGAGTGATTGAACAGAAAATGATCATGTGGGGTTCAATTTTTCAATTTATCATTCTTAAATGAGTTTCTTTGTACCTCAAACACTTTTTCTTGATTAATTTTTCCTAACTAAATATCTATGTCAAAAACATAATAAATTTCACAAAGTCCATTTTGTGAAAAGGATGAAGTTAAGGGAATAGTTACCTAGGTTAAATTTGGGAAGTATATATGGAGATGCAAACCAAAATATCTATAAGTCTCTAAGAATAAATCCTTAGGAAAAACATCAATATCCAAGATATTTCAAAGGGAAACCACACATAGACCAAATGGTTTGAAATTTTGAAGAAGATTGTGAATGTTTGTTTGGAATGTTTTGGAACCAAGAAAAGTATTAAATTGACTCACAAGAATTTACCACCTAGGTTCATAAGATACTAATTGTTGAATCCCCACTTTGATCTCTCCAAACACTAAGACAATGTGAACAACTAGAGATTTGGTGACACTAGCTCCCCTTCGTGACACATACTTCTTGGGACCACCAAATCTCAAATCTTGAAGATCCAAAGATCCTAAAGATTTTCCTATTTCAAAAATGAATAGTAAACTGTGGGGTGGCTTTGGAACGACTGTTATTGCACTAGTAAGCATAAATGTTTTTGGCTTCTAAACAATTGATTCTTAGTAAAGACTTTCGTTCATGGTGGCCATACATGTGACAAGATTAGCTCAAGATTATTTAAATCAAGAGGCCTCCTAGTCCCTTCCTAAAAAATGATTTTGATGTGTCACATAGACACTAAGAGTGGCACTTGTTGGTATGACACATCCCCATTTGATGCTTATGACTTTCATCACAAACACATTTTTTATATACCAATTCAAAAGATCATGGCTTTAGCTTATTACTGCTTGGGTCATTCCCTCCTTTCAAAGTGGCGAGCCATACCCTCTAAAGGAAAACAAAAGCAAGGAAGTGCATTTGTTGTTTGATCTCCTAGTCTGCATGAAGTAAGGATATTGCATTCACAATGCCTTTTCCTTACACGATCATGGGGTTCATTTTAATCCAAATCAAAATATATGGGTGGTTATACAAAATGTTAAAAGAAATTATTTTAATTCTCTAGATCCTTGAGTGGCATGAGAGAAGAGCATACACATTCAATGACAAAAATGCTAACCATAAGACATGGAAAACAATTTTTGATTTTAACCCTCAAAGAAAAGGTGAGTTCATTTTAAGCACCAAACAAAGTATGGAAGTCGTATTGTTAAATTTTAAGCCAAGAAGACAAAATTATGTGAGGGTTCAACTTTAACCAATTTGAATGTTCATTTTAAAGCCCAATTAAAAACTAGTTTGGTCATAAAGCATGAAAATAAAAAAGCATCTTAAATGGGTTATAATTGCCCCAAAAGTTTCCAAACACTTGCTACAATTATAATTCAAATGATAAGAGTATGCTTCTTTTCTCCAAGTTATATTTTCCAAACCTGCAAAACCTAGTTAGTCTAAAATCCAAAATAAGAAGTTAGAGACATGTCATTGATCAGATAAAGACAAAAAATTAAAGAACATGTCAAAATTTAAAGCTAATATGAGGTTGTTTGGTTCAATTTTATTCAAATTTGAAAGCTAATTCATTTTATCCTTTCAAGTGTTGAGAAACATTTTTATAAAATTAGATTATAACAACTTGAGATAATGACAACTTTCTCAAATATTGATCAATTTTGAAATTGTAAAGTGTTTTGGAAAGCTAAACATGAGATATTCTAAACCATGCAACCTTTATGAAATATTAATCATATAGAATTTATTAAAAATGAAATAAAATCATGCATTGAAGAGCTTAAATCGATTTTTTTTTTAAACACGACTATAATAGGAACTTGAGATGACAACCACTTTCTTAAATATTGATCAGTTTTGAAATCATAAAGTGTTTTGGAAAGTTAAAAATGAGATATTAAAAACCTATAAACCTTTATGAAAGATTAATTATATCAAATTTATTAAAAAAGAAAGAAAATCATGCATTTAAGAGATTAAACCTAGAATTTTAAAAAATACAACAAAATTAAAAAATTTATATCTTTTTCAATTCTTGATGAAATTGAGTGTCGTAAAAAGCTACAAAAAGATAAGACTGAGATCTAAAAAATATATATAGCCATTTTTCAAGCTTTAATT